>LLKO01000023.1:563581-586834 GCA_001513895.1 Graphilbum fragrans
GGGGGGGGGGGGGGGGGGGCAACTAGCTTCGGCCTGTACGGAGAAATGATCTCCAGGTCAGTTCAAGTAGTACCAGCCACTTCTCTTTTCTTCGTGTAGTAGGAAGGCCGTTTAACAAGACTTGCACCATGTATCGAAGCTTGGCTGTCGAAAGGGCCGGCCCATACCAACTTTCGGTACTTTTGTAACAAGCTTCAGTGGTTAGATGCCCTAGTAAAAATGTGCTTGACAGGGTACGCTTTAGTGGCCACATGCCCACTAACATGGCTCCAAGCAGTAGCGGCCAAGAACCCTATTCAACGTCTGCGCAAGATATTGAAATACGCTACAATTCGACCACCTACAGCATGGCAGGCACACGGTTACGTCACTTCCAGAACGCCTGTAAACATAAGCCAGCTGCCGGTTGAAGGCCCCAAAGTGCACTCACTGTACTCCGCAAGGTGCCAGAAAGTGGCGAAAATCCATCTTGCTGACAGCCAAATTAGCCCGTTCCTACGGAGTACTGTAACAACATGTTCCAGCCCTCTGCCACCCCCGCGTTTTTGACATACTTGTGCTTCCCAAACTGGCGCACGCAGGAGAAAAATGCCCTAAACCGGACAACGAAATTTCCCGACCGAGACAATCTGTCACGGAGATTTTTGGCTTGGTAGACAATTCAGGATTCCAGTGCCGAAACAAACGCAAAATTCACTTTTCTGTGATTGATCATACCCCTGTGTTAAAAAGAAACTGTTGGAATAATAAACAAACACGGGTCCCGGTGTCTCTGCGGGGGACCTAATCCACCGAGAAGACGTGACCCAGAATTAGGCACCAGATCCTCAGGGTCCAGATCTGACACGACGGGGTCTACATCCAAACACGATTAGGAAAGCATGACGACCTCTCAATTTTTGAAAAAAAAGAGATGAACTTTTATTGTTCATCCATTGAAATGAGTAATACATTTCGGATTGATTGTCAAAAGCTGCACTGGGCAGTCTGCGGCACTTACACACCGTGCCTTTTCCGTACACAATAGCATGCCTCCTGCCAGGCAATCTTTGTCAGAATGACAAGGGGTACTTTCAGAGAATATTTAAAATAGAAAAAAAACTATCCCATAGGTCCCTTCTAGATCGATGCCTGCTGTAACAAAAGAAGTGGCCAGACGACAATGGCCCAGTTTGCGCTTACCCCGCCAGGTAGTTATGGAGATTCTCTGTGCATCTTGAGATTGTTCAATACACCCGGGTGCACTGTCTAGAGTGCCAATGTAAGAAAACAAACCCTTGTTGGAGCTACCTCTATGACTGATTTATTGCTGGTCTATTGATCTCGTTTGTCCTTTTGCATTTTCGCTCGAAGATAAGTGAGTATTGTATCTAAATTCCAAACGAAGTTTGAGGTCGAGAAGCAAAGCCATACATCCACGCGGCCTGAAACCAAACTGATCCCAAGTATCAATGATACAGAGAATTAGAAGGGACCAATTTCACAGGAGGAGATGGGCCAACAATAATTTGCAACCAAAAGCCTGACAAATCTATGATATCTGCAAGCATCACATAAATAAATTCCATACAGTATTTTGTGATAGCTTCGCATTTGTTATTCTGCAAACCATCTGTACTGCTAGCTTCTAATGCTCTCTTGTAGTATCGAATAGTATTATTAAAAACTTGGTAATTATATGGACAAAAAGATCTTATCTATTGTGATGGCTATTTACTGTTATTTACACTTCGAATGGGCAGATCACGTCAGCATTCTGGGGGTATGATAACCTCATAGGGCCTTCCACTCAAGCCTGGGAGCTTAGCAACAAGCGCGGTGGCCGCTTGGTACACCTTTGCTGTTTTAATTCCAGTATGCACTCCTACAGTGGAATTTACCAAACTGGCATCCTCGAGCTTCATCAAGTTAGAGCTTAGCGTTATCTGTCGTGGCACTGCCTCCTGGTTGGACGTCTTCGTGAAATCAAATGGTTTGATAGCGCTAAAAGCACTACTAAAAGAAAGGGATTGGGTGTAGCATGCCAGCACAAAGATCAGGAATAGTGAGCTTTGCCGTGTCTTTTTCCAAGAAGTACATGGGCGTACTGGTGTGAATCGCAGAGAAGTGTACAAATTCCACACTACTAGTGTCTCCTCCAACAGTAATAGGTTGATACAATCCCTCATATCTTCCGGCCCCCATGCACCTGTAGAGGTTGCAAAAGAGCTAGGCGTAGACAGACGGCAGAGAATAATAGGTAAGAGATTACAAGCCAGTGCTATGTACTGCCGAATGTTTCTGTCTACTCTTCGCTGGGAATATTTAGCAGTTGGATTTGGCACATTGGAAGAACATTTCTAGGAAACTAATGATTAACGAAACATGGATGGCGCGTTTATTGCTCAGGGTATGACACCTCTTATTATGAGGTAATTTTCAGACCTCAGATTCTTTGAGCAAGAGGCATGAGAAGCAACTTTGCAACCCTACTAGTTCAAAGGTAGACCAATTGACCATAACCAGGAACCCAGATGGTGTGAGGGATGTAAGCAGAAATATTTTCAGCGTGGGAGGTGCGGGAATATCTGCTTGAAGTGTAACTAGTCATCATTTATCCTGGAAGCCAAGCGTCTTTGGTGGACGTGATATGTCTTCCTAGCCTTTGCGGTGTAAACACGGCACAAATATGGTGGGAAGAAGGAGCCTATCACAATGTTGGTGAGTAGATATACATGACACCATAGCGGGATTAACAGGAAAGAACGTCATATTTTAAGCCTAGGATACAGTCAAAACATCATCCATTGTATACCCCTCCTCCTCCCCCAAGCAAATACGCTACTAGTGTTGAAATGGCAAGAATGGTTGCATACAAAGTGCAGAAAACGCCACGACGCCAACAAAAATATTTGTCCATAAGCTATGCAGTAATACGAGTATGTGCTGTAGCCTAGAACAAACTCTAGCACGCGCCGTATCAAATTCTTCAAGTCCAAGGGAGTGGGGGAGATAACAGACACGGAACAAGATGACAGCATTCTTTTAGAAACAGGCACGAGTTGGGTCCCAAAGCCCCCTTTTGGCCTGCTACTGTGATAGAGGTGCACATGAAATGGTTGTGCCGGAATGCAACAGAAAACAGTGAAAATACCCATTATCTCACCACCTAGAGTAGAATATTGCATTATTGTATGCACAACGGCAAGACGTGCTGACAGAGCAATGGTGCACAGTCTCACTTGCTCAACTGTACCAACTACATCACAAAGGGGCTATTCCCGAAAGAGATGGGTGAACGAATGCTCATATGTAGTGTTGATTTTTAGCTGTACCTGTACTTATTTATTTTCGGCCTTGGAGTTCTCACAGGGATAGAACTTCAATATTCATGTGGCGTAAAAACCCGAATTCAAACGAGTAAGATCAGCACGACGGGAGGTCACCAGGCACCTCACCCTGGCCGAAGCCTATGATATTGAGCAGGTCCTTCGGGACCGAAGGGCTGATGCTGACACCGGGAATGTACGCGTACTGGTACACCTATGCACCAAAGGGACGGGATAGGAGGCATACAGGGTACTTGTTATCTGCGAACATATTTTGAGACAAATATTGCAGGAGCTATTAAGAGAGCGGCCACGGCGAATTCCGCGGAGAAGATGGGCCAGAAGTGAAATTTCGTAACTGAGACCCCACAGCATATGCACTTTCAGAACCGTACGACTAAAGTTCATTCGGCGAGGTCGACTCTTGGCAGGGATGTACATGATTGTGGCTGCCCGAGTAAGGGTCTCGACCGTACTGCAGTCCATGCTTACGGTATACTCGTAGATGGGATGTGTGGGGACGTCTGGAAGAGATATTGCGTCCTGCTTGAACACCCAAACCGAGGATGCGTACTAACAGACGAAATTCGCGCCTGGGCCAACCAGATCCCCTAAAACGAGTCCTTTTTGCATTTGGGCGACAGTTTTTCCTGTGAATTCGAGGCGCGTTTTCCGCAGCCATATTGCATTTTATCTCTTAGGTGTTGGTGCACACAGAGGTGGTAGCGCATCTGCACCCTCGCGTATTTTTGTCGAATGGGGAAAGCGGCGCGCGGTTTATGGTGCAAGTATATTTCTTTTCCCATTTCCATATACAGCTCAGTGCATTTTGTATGTATGGTCGTGGTGCGTTGTGGTGGTCGCCGATGTGCGGCTGTACTATGACTGGATGAAAAACAGAGCTCAAGAGGACTATTCTGCCTTTTGACGTGCCTGCAGTGGAGACTGCTGGCCTTGCTTAGCTGACTTGGCCTGGTGATGTCGCATCAATCCTGCAGCCACTTTGCGCTAAATGATGCAGGCTTCATCACAAGAAACATGCTGGACTCTCTTTGGCTCTGTCTCATGTCTGGTCCTCGTCCCCCCACGAAGCTCTCCTCCCGTCTCAATGTCTGCCTCCAGTGGAAGGCATACACGTAATTCTGGTGGACCCCAACCCCTCTTTTGTCGCCTCGTTTTGGTTTTTTCGACGAGTCCAGCCAGTTCTTTGCTGTTGCCCGATGATTCTGGTCCATGTATCTGTACATGATGAATGGGCAACAGTGCAAAGAAATGGCGCAGGCATGGAAAGGTGTGTCCGCAGGCCTCTTTAGCTTTTGGAGACATCCGTCTTCTTAGAGGGCTTACTCAGCCTTTTTGGCTGCCATTAGCGTTACCCTAGCGTGTGGCGGACACGGGAACAGGTAGCTAGCAGTCCCATAGCACGAAAAATGCGTAGCCAAAACGAATGCCGTCAATTCTTTTGAATTGCATGCGGCCAAGGGCTCTTATAGGGGAAACTAGAATCAAAAGAAGCATGTGCTTGTAATATGTGTAAATAGGAGAGGATGGATCCGTAGACCGGCGCCAATCCTGATCTACAACTCTCGTAGAGCGCCCCAGGTCCTAAGCTTGGTCTCCGCAATATGGCGATAAACTTAATTGTGCTTCGTGGGAGCGAACTAAACCCCATGTTCACCCTAGTGGTAGTTAAGAGCTAGAAGGAGCTTGTGTGAGAAATAATGAGACGGGTCGTTATCTGGTCAGTACGAGCACTCCTCCGACTCCGGATCTACACGTTCGAGTATTCATGCTCATTCTACGAACGTAGATGTACTTCCTGCCCCCCACCATGCTACGTGTTCTCGTGGCCTTGGCTGATTGGAATGTTTTATCCCGCATCTGGTACGCCGTAAATCCGCTCATAATACGACACACGAGCCACGGTTATGTGAATAGACCGACAGAGACGGTGCCCAGAGTTGGGTCTTACCAGCTGGAGGAGCCATGTAGCGTTACGTTAGGCACTAACCTACTCCATAGAAGCAGTGGGCATGGGGACGGGGCCAGAAGCACTGGGCCACTGCTGACTCTACTCGTACACGACTCCTGTGTTCTAGCTTCTAGGATAGTGGCTGGTAGCTTGCGCAGGCCAAAGCTACGATGGACATGGCGGTTATAGCAGTGTACCCACTAGAAAGTATCAATATTTGCTTTCCCACTCCATGTGGTGCCCTCCACTGAAGCCGTAGCGACGGCGTAGTTAGCCAGGACCGGCGCGCGACTGACCTGTTTCTCGCCTATGCTGAGCCCATCTAAGGGCCGATACCACATGGCTACGGGTCTGATCTAGATAGAAGCTTCGTACGAGCAGAGTAGGGGCAGACCAGGGACCGAGCAATAGACGCGGGGCAGGAGGCTTTAGAAGGTAGAGTATGCTATTTTACATTGGGCTGGAGCCGGTCTATGCGGAGAGGAGGGGGAGCACGACAGCAAAAATGAAGAGGCAGAAACGAGGAGAGGAGAGTGAAAAAAGGTTGGGGGATGGCGTAGACCCCCAAAATCTGGCCGTCGGACTCAAGTAGCGGTGAAGTAGCCATGTACTTTGTACTGTGCAGTCGGGCAAAGATAACATCAAGACTGCTGCATTGAGGGGTTTCATTTCTGTGTTTTCTTTTGGTGGCTGGCTGTGCTCGAGAGAAGAAGTATCCGGATGTCTTCCGGGCAGGCTAGACATGGTGTGCAATGCGCTGGCACCGAAGTCAGAGCCAAACCGTGCACTAGGACGAAAAGACAGCTAGCAGCAGAGGACGAGTGCGAGGCCAGGCCAACTGGGTGAGCGCTAGCACATGCAAAATCATTGAGCATCCTAAAGGCTCGAGCAGGATCAGCGGTGGGGGGGTGCTATTAGGAAGAGAACGGCGAGGGCAGCAGCGAAAGCGAGCTAAGGTTTTGTGAGGCGCCCTAGTCGCTCGCTGCGTCTAAACGGGTGGGGAAGGCAGATACACAGGGAATACATAGCATGGAGAGAAGGCAGCGCTTGTCGACGCGTACTCCGCATGTCGCAGTCGGGCAACATACCAGAGTCCTATACGACGTCGGCTACAGAAGGCGCTGCGAGCGAGAGGAAAGAGCAACAGAAAGCCAGAAAACCAGAATCGCAGCGTCAAGGATCGGCGGCCATGGACGCAACTGCGCGGAACGGACAACGCCACAGTAGCGGTCAGAGCCCAAAGCACGACGAAAGAGCGGCCAAGAGGCAGCCGCCTGGCCAAAAGACAGGACGCTGGGCGCAGGAAAGCACGAGGAAAGACCGCCCGGACAGGGCGCCAGGTGGTCGCTAGCAGGGAAGGAACGACGCAGCACCTCAGGCACAACGCAGTTGTATACATACAAGAGGCGGCAGGCGCATTTACTACTACATGTGCCACTTGCCACTTGCCGCTTGAAGCGCCAGCGCCGGCGTGGAGGGCGGAAAGTGGAGAGCAGCGAGAGAAAGAGCGAGGGGAAAGAGCCGCCCGGGGGCAGGCAAGAGCAATTGGTCTCGTCTTTCCCAAAGCAGCAGCCTCAGACAAACCTCGGCGAGTCTACGGGGCAACTTTTATTGCCCACGTCTATCCCGTGTTGGAGGTTTACGAGCATGATACGAGGTGCATTTCGGGGGTCTCAGCCAGAGCACCAATAGCATCAACGGTGCAATGCAAGGCCGTGTCTAGACCCTTGTCCAGGCGATGATCCGAGCTTCTTTCAGCTAGCAATGGCACGGGCACGGGCTGGATGGCCATCGCCTCTGAGAAAGAGAACGGGAAACGAGAGAAAGCAAAACGAGTGAGGGCGAAGAGGAGGTGCAAGACAGTATCCAGTTTTCCGTCATCCTGCACGGTACTTTGTTCTCGAGAGCATCAGCCCTCCCCTTGTCTATCTCCACTCCGAGCACTCTACTGTGACCGGGCCTCCACATTCCTCCTCGACGCTCTGGATTGCCTCCTCCCCTGCCTCTCTCTCTGCTCTTGCGTCTCTCAATTGTTCTGATTCTCTTTTCCCCTCGCCTTCTCGCACTCTCACTCCCCCACTCCACCCTTCTTCGTATTAACGCTAGCTGCCCATATTGCATGCACATATATGTAGGGACTGTCTCAGGGTGACCATTCGTCTACGAGCACGACGCCTTGCCGTGGCTTTCAACGAGTATCGTAGGGGATGTGCATTCGCCGACGAGCATGGGGCCGTGGCGCACTCCCTGGCATCGATGCCCGAATTGGACGCCCAGACCCTGAGGGCTGGCCGAAGGCGATCCAACTCTCGCTTCGATGAAGGCAAGCACGCAAGTAGTGGGCCTGCCGGTCAACGGAAGCGGAGCACGACGCTGGACTACGTGAGAGCAACAAGTGCAAGGTGGTACTGACAACCGGCCGAAGAGTATGGAGTATGGAGACGGAGCGTGGAGGTACCCCGCGCATACATATTCGCAGATGCGAGTACATACGTGTACAGGAGGGTGTGTTCGGCGCTTCTGCCGGATTCTCGTTCTGCACCCACAGACAGTAACGGGACATCGGTTTTGCGTAGCCTGCCAATTTTGTCCAGTATGGCCATAGCTTCACGGTTTGTCGTGATGTCCCTCCTCGTGCACTACTACCTCGTGACATGCTTCCTTCCTCGCTGGCTCACTGGTACCTCCTCGATTTGGCTCTGGCCTGCCCTGGGGTCGCTCCTGCCTACTCCGTAGAGTGTAAGAGGGCTCCTCCACAGCTTCGCGACTCCGCGCTAACGTCCATTCCCAGGTGCGAGACAATTCTGGATACCGGCTCCACCACGCTTCGTGGATGTGATGTTGGCCAGTTGCTACTGTGAGAAGCTTCAGGGATATTCAGGGATGCCGCTACTGCGTCCTCCTCTTGGCTGCACACGACCCGGCGTCTGCGAGTCAAAGGCTTGCTCGTCTCTCGTTTCTTGCTTTCTTTTTTTCGGTTTTGGTCTTTTTATGGCTTTGTCGGCCGCTCAGGCCCAATTCAGCCCACTTTATCTTACATTCGTGTTTTCGGAGGGCCGCATCGGAAGCTGCTTCAATTCACGCCTCTCCCACTTGCAGGCCGACTCCCTGCGTCGATGCCGCCATGGTTGATGGTTGATGGAGAGTGCCTGGCCATCTCACTAGTTTTGCGCGAGGAGGCCCATCGTCTAGGGCTCTCAGGGGAGCTTAGGGGCCAAGGAAAAGAAACGGCACTTAAGAAATTAGATATAAGGCCCTCGCTGCTGCCGCTCCCCCGCCAGAGATATCTTACCTTTCCTTTTACCCCTCACGCTCTATTCAGAAAAAGAAGAAGAAGCAAACACACACAAACTGCCCACAAAAAGAACAGCTGTCAGCTAACAAGGTCGCCAAAGCCACGGCCTCCACGGACTAACCATTGTCGCTCGCCGGCCAATTGGCGAGCTCGTCAGCTGTTCTTCTCCCTGCGTCCCTGGCTGTCTGTTCGTTATTACGCCGAGACTTTCCCCTTTTCCGCAGCCGCTTTTGGACATCACCACAGCCATTGACGAGAAGCGCAGCCCAAGATCAATTTCTCCTGCTTCGTTGTTCCTTTTTCCCGCCCGGTTTTATCTCAGTGCGCCGTTATATTGCAGACACAGTCGGCCCTTTTCGTCCAGACAACTCAGCTGCCAACGCACAACAACAACGACAAAAAAGAAACCATGGATGCCAACAGCCTGGACAACAACGAACCTCCTCCTGAGGTGCCGCTGTCGCCGCCCACACCGCTCGTGGACCAGACACAAATTCGGGGCTGGGTGGACAGGCTGTACGGTCTGGCCACCCAGCCTTACGATTTCGATGACAATATCGAGGTGGACGAGTCTAAACGCGCGGAGCAGGTGATGCTCCATATGGCATACAGAACGAAAGGCAGCGACTTCGAGTGTGTCATCTTCATAGCGACCTGGCAAGTGATATTGGTGTCCGCGTTTCATGGCGCGGCGTCCATGTTGAACTGCTTGACGACGGGAGTCGTAAGTCTCGAAGAGCGGATCCACCAGCACCAGGCGGAACTCTTCCCGAGTACTCCAGGGTCAGCAGACGACGGCCACGGCCAAAACCTGGCCCACAGCGGCCCTAATCCCAATGGGACTGTCAGGCCCCGCATCCCTTCATCCCGGCCACTGCCCTCGACTGAATATCTCAGAGAGAGATGGCCTCCCCATGGTCCCTTGGGCCTTTTTCCTATAAATGCCCGGGAGTCCAACTTTCATCCTCCTTCTCTTGTTGTGATCCCCAGACCTCATCCGTTTCCTTCTCCTCACTCCGCCACCGGGCCTCCTCCGTCTCCCACTGAGCACCCTCTCCATCCTCAACCATTGTCATCCCATCCCGTCGCCCTGCCCAACAGCCAACAGCCCACCATGTCTGCCTTTGCCAACCAACAGCCTGACGGCAGTGGCCACACCAACGGCCACACCAATGGCTACACCAACGGCCACACCAACGGCCACGGCATGCCCAATGGCAGCAGCAGCAACAGTGCTGACGGCCCAGCTCCGCCGGCTGGTGGCTCGTCTGGCCACGACGAGGTCGACCAGCTGGCGAGCCATCCATACTTTGGAGCCGCCGGAGCCTCCTCTCAGCAAGGCCATGCTTCTGATGCTGCTTCTGATGCTGAGCATGATACCCCTTCGGCGGCCGCTTGGAACTCGCAGCCCATTCCTCCTGCGTCGCCGGCTGCGTCCACATACCACCCTGAGGATCATGCTCTGGGGGGGTCTGGCCACAGCACCGGACCGGTGGAGAACAACAATGCGGGCGATGCGGGTAATGCGGGTAATGCAGGCACAGACGGCCATGCGAACGCCAGCCAACAAGCCAATCCCTTTGGCGTTTTCTGGCCGGCGTTCGACATCTACGTGAATACTAATACCCCCGCCAACCGCCACCTAAAATTTAACGGTACGTACCAAGGACCAACGTCTGTTTGGGATGTGGATGCTGCCTGGCTGCACGAGCCCCCAACCCTCCAAGTCCTTCCCTCTGCCCTGCACTATGCCGCCTCCCCCACCCTCCGTGCCCTCCCCCCCTACATCAGCCGTCACAGCGCTAGTCGTTATAAGGAGAAATCCCCCGTGCGTCTGCAGGCCCGATTCCGGGCTCTCTATGGCCACTTGCTCGAGTACTCGTACTCATATAACTACACCGTTCCCCTGGACAATTCCATGAGTAACCACCATCCTCTTAGCAGCGAACGCGCCCGGGGCTACTGAAGCCGAGACCGACGGCGAAGGCCATGCTTCGATGACAGATGCCGGCGAGGGCAGCTCTTCGACTGCTGGGGCGTCTGGTGCGCAAGCTTCTGATAGTCACGCTGTTGTTGGCCAACCTTCTGCTCGTGCTCCTGTACCTGCTTCTGCTCCTGCTCCAGCTTCTATTTCGGCTCCTACCCCTACTCCGGCCCCAGCCCCAGGTTATGCTCCAGCACCAGCTTACGCTCCAGCTTCTATTACAGCTTCAGCTCCAGCTCCTGCCCAAGCCCCAGCTTCTGCTCCAGCTTATGCTTCTGCATATGCTACAGCATCTGCTCCGGCTTCTGCTCCAGCATCTGCTCTAGCTTATGGTGCTCAAGCTGTCGTTCACCCTAGTGCTGGTCATGCTAGTGGCTCCAATGGTGGTCACAGTTATGGTGGCCCTACTGGCGGTAGCTTTACTGGTGGTAGCTATACTGGCGGTGGCCTTACTGGCGGTGGCCTTACTGGCGGTGGCCTTACTGGCGGCGGCTTTCCCGGTGGTGGCTTTCCTAGTGCTAGCTACACTGCTTCTGACTTTACTGCTATTGGCTCTGATGGCCCTACTGGTGGTGCCTTTACCACTGTTGGCCTTACTAGTAGTGCCTTTGCTACTGGTGGTGCCTTTGGTGCTGGCTTTACTGGTGGTACCACTGCTGGTGCTCACTACCACTTTAGTGCTTACGGCGGGGTCCCTCATGGACGTGCCCATCTTCGTCGTCCTAGCCGTTCCCGGGCCGGCCAGCGGCGTCGCGCCTTGGCATTTGCAGCGGAAGCCGCCAACTACGAAGTTGCTTCTCCGCATCATGGCGGGACCGTGCCCCCCCAATACGACGGTTCTGCTCCAGCGCACATCGGGATGGTGGGTGTCAATCACGAGGCTTTCACTATGATGAACAGCGGGACCATGATCATGCAGGAGATGCAATCCTTCCTGAGTGATGAGGTTGCCGCGGACAGCTCGAATGCTGCCGCACAACAAGCTGGGCCGTCCACCAACCACTCGGCAGCCCCCGCCACCAACACGGCCCTCTCGAATGGACAGACCTTCCTCCTGCCTTTCGACGAAGATACGGAGGAGTGAGAATACTCTGAACCGACACACAGATCCGGTTTCAGTGACAATGGGATTTGTAAGTACCGTCACCCCCAGGTCCGCATCACAGCGCCGCCACCTTTGGCGGTTCCATCCCATTCATCCCATTTCATTCACGACAATGCAATATCCGCTAATCACCATACAGCAGGTTTTCCACAGCAGCGTGACTGCAATGGGCGCACGACGGCGCAAGTGGCTTGGCACAAGGGACTGGTTTTGGGTATTCTGGGGATCAGAATGATGATTGCGACTTTTGGGTGTGCTGGGTTGGAAATGGGCTGGTTTTGGTTCTGGTTTTTTGGATCCTGTACTTTGTTTGTGCTTCTTTCTTTTCATTGCCGTGGCTGGTCTTCTGGGACCTCATAGCATCTCCCAGGGGCATGCCACCTGCAATTGATTTTCTTAGGAACTGAGATATTGTTCTTGTTCAATGGGCCAATGCCTTTTGGGCACTGGTCTGTGGCTAGCAAGAATGGTTTGTCAACAATTTACTTTAGTTAGTTCGGCCGAATAGTTAGCTTTTATCATGTGTGCTGGTCTGAATGCAGCATTGTGCTTCGTTTCCCATTTGTCTGCTGTCTGTGTTCTACGACCCGTACTTGTTCTCCACTTGAACTTCTCATGCGTCTTCTCGCTGCCCTCGGCACTTTAGTCCTATCTTGTCTTTCCTTCTGCTTATTTTGTGTTGATCTTCCAGGCATCCAAGCCATTGATTCGCTCCGCGCAGTCACTTGATCCTGCAGGTAATCTATATCTGTCTGTTCTCATTTTTGCAGACTGAAACACTGGATCACTTGCCCGCTCACTGCATCGATTACAGAGCGCCCCCCGTCCCAAAGAGGAAATATTGGCTTCACAGAGGCACCGCCGGACGCCGGAGCCCCGACTTCTCACTATGAGCAGCCACCCAGCGCCAAGGTGCGACCCCAGGTCACCTTCTCCGTCACTGTTTCTTGCCGTGGTTGTGTCTTTGATTCAGTGGTATCCTAGAGCACTGCAATGGAGCTGGCCCACCGGTCTTGCAGAAAATACGCCTGCCATATGGCTCGTGCATCTTGTTTTCTTGCCTCCATCTACAGGGGCGTATTTTTGTCGTTTGGGTGCTTACCTCTTATCCACGCACATCTGCTCGTAAGACTGCATGCCCCTCACAGGTCCAATGAGTTCCAACAGTCTCCCTGCTCTTCACCCTCTCCTCAGTGTATTAGAAAATCGGCATCCCAATACCGTAGTAGGTCCCATGTACTGATTCTGATTGTCTGCCGTCCACCTCCCGCCGCCGCTCGTTTCTCCTCAATGGAATATTGCCGCAAGCCGCAGTAGAGGCTGGGCAAAGCAGTGTTGCACGCCCCCGTCGCTAACAAGGGCCATCCTTGGCCACGCTCTTTCTATTTCTGCTCGTGCAAGTGTGCCGCCAGCTATTTGTGTCATGTAATTACCGACGTGCAATATTCCTTCACGCCTGCGTTTTTGGTTTCATTTGCCGGTACTCTTGCAGTCCTCCCGTCTCACCCAATGTCCCAGTATTTGCTCCCTTTCTCGTCCTACATCTCGTATTCGCTCTCTGTGCCTTCTTCTACCATCTTCCGCCTTGGGGCAGATTAAGTCTAGGATCCCCTTCAGCCCTCCTCTTCCATTCACCCGCTCGAAAGTCTGGGTTTCTCAACTCGACAGCTCCAACGCCACAGTAGCTCTTGGCCACGGTCTCGCCCACTTTCCTGTATCCCCAGTACTACCGCACATCCTGCATACTCCGGCACTTGACTATTGGTTATTTATTGATGCTACTTGCGTGCTGTGGATAATCAGACTGCAACCCAACCACACCCTCAGCGTTTCCTAGAACGCAGCCAACACCGGCCCGGTAGCACTGCCGCAGTTACTCAGTCATCCACACGGCGTCAGAGTCGTCCAGCGACAGGTATAAAGGGGCCGAGATACCTCCTTTCCTTCTCCTTCCATTCCCTCTTCTTCTTCTTTCCATTCCTTATCGCACAATCATCTCTTTTGTGTCAACATTTTTCGGCTACTCCCCTTCCTCCAAGAATCCCATTGAAAAGCAACACCCCTACCAAGTTTTCTGCCCGCCTTTTCGTCTTCTTTATTCTAACGCGCTGCCATTAGTTTCAGATATTCAACCAATATTCAACCATCGGGTACCGGTCACTATCCATAGTATACCTCTGTAAGCATTTGCCCCAATATCATCGTCTTCGGACCTAATCCTCTCACTGACAGTCTTCGATAGGTCCAAGCCAACCAGAAAACATCTCAGCCAACTACCTTGGCCTTGCCCTGCTCCCACCTTCGTGATCTTATAACACCATAGAGTCATTCGGCCCATGTAAGCTACCAACACAGTGCCCACCCCCTTTCCTCGGCCTTGATTCGGCGGCACTCACCCCTCGATGTGCCCAGTTCTCACCTGCTTGTATGCTCTTGCTGGTGTCTAACGCCTGCATAGTTCCTCACAGATTGACACGATGTCGGACACGAGCCTCACACACGTCCATATCGTCCCTGGCCTGGCTCCTAGAGAGCTCTCCAGAAAATCTACTAAGACGGCCCCAACGCAACCAGGCAGCGGCAATGTCGTTGTGTCTGTTGAACAGCCGGTGGAGCAGCGCCTCTATGCATCTATCGAAGGCCCTGAGGATGAGCCAGCCAGCCCTGCACAGACTTTGACCCATAGCACCGGCCTGGCCGATCGGCCGCCCAGCCCGGGTGCCTCCACTCCTGGAGACAGCCAGGTTGATGACAGTGAGGACTATGGCGGAACAGCCTACGCCAACGCTGGCAGCCCTGGCGGTACAGCTGCCGTAGACGCCAGAGACGTTGACAGCGGCTATGCGCCATCTCCTAGCCCCGAGGCGGCGACGGATCCCTCTGCTGGCCCGACTAGCTCTGGTGCCCCCGCGGCCGTCTGGAAAATGCCATATGTCAACGGCGTGCCATACCATGTCTTTTTGCGCCGGCACTACGAAGAAATTATGCCTTACTCGTCGGAGGAGTCGGACTTTGACGATGGCAGCAACTACGACGATGATGAATCCCCTGAGCACAACCCAGACCTCCTAATGACCACTGCCCTTCAGGCGGCTGCTGCCGGCAGACATGTGTCACCCCCTCCCATGGCCCCTAGCGCCAACAATCAGACGGCTGAGCAGGTATATGGCGATGCCGATTAGGAGGTCCTGGATGTGGCTGCCACCGACCCGTCTTCGAAGTAGGTGCTCCCTTTTTGCCTCGGTCCTAAACCATCTTTCATGGAAGCAATTCTCATTGACACGCATAACCAGAGCATCTAGGGGCAGCCCTGTGGAAGTAGAGCCATTAATCGAACCCGATGTTCCGAGACATTCCCTCAACCTTGCTTTGTTGTGCTTTTCGGTGTGATTGCTGTTGATTTTCTCCTGATTGGTTGTCTTCTTGTAGAAACAACACTACTGTTTCTTTGTCATTTTCTCTTCAAAAACGAAGCAAAAACACAACAAAAAAACCCCCTTTAAATCGCCTTCCCTAGTTGATTCTTTGACAGGCCTCGCAGGGCACGCTAGAATGTTAGTATGTAATGTAAGACGCACACTTGTCTCTTTCTTTGCACGCTTTGGTCCCTCACCAAGGCGCACATTCTCTCGTTCAGATTCGCTCGGGCGGCTATGGTAGATATGGCCGTCTTCCAAGGTGACCTGGTGAGATCTGATGGAAAGAGGCGTGTATGGGCAGCTAGGCAGATTGTCTGCCTTGTTCTCTGCGCGCATGTCATCGTTTAGGAAGCTTGCCTGCCGTGGATGAACCTCAAGTAATGGAACATGTGCCAAATATCACGAGGCACAATTGTGGATGAGGCCAACAAGGGCGAGGCTACAAGGATCAGTTAGATGGAATGCAATTCTATTCCGGCAAGACAACTGCCCACTAAGGTCACCGTGAGAGTGACTCTGCGTACGGCGCCCCTCCTCCTCTCGTCTTAAATACAATGGCCCATCCCTGTCTCGGCCATCCCCATCCAACCATAAGCGTCTGTCCAAGCGTTCTGTAGGTCTGTCAGGCAGTTTACGCCTGCTTGTCCTTGTTGTGGTAGTTGACCTTGTCGTTCCAACTGTAGGGAGAATGAGGGGTCAGCAGATGCGCAGACGGAATAAATCGTGGCATTGAATGTTGAAGAAGCGCTTGGGGCGCTGAGGAGGGGCATAACTCACAACAGGGTCTTGTCGCCATCGCCCCAGGAGTAGTTCTTGGAGCGGATGTTCTGGTACGGGTACTCGACACGCTCCTCCAGAGGAGGCAGGTGGTTCCAGTGGTCCCAGTGCTCGTTCCAGAGGTAGTAGGCGTTGGCGGTGGCGCCAATGACAGCGGGGACGACGACACTATTGTTTGAAAGCAGAATGGTTAGCGGCGTGAATGCCAATCGTGCGGGCAGGTCGGGGAGAGGTCGGAGCAGGCCGGAGCCAGGGCAACCGCAGCGAGTTCACAAGCGCGGGGGCATTCAATCATCAAAGAAAGAACCGAGGAGGAGACAAGCGTCACCATTGAATCGAGGAGCGGGAGGAAGCAAGAGTCGCAATGCGGGATGCGATCTGCAGCGGAAGATGCTTACAAGATGGAGATGCGGCGCCAAAGATCTGGAATCGCAGACAATGAGTTAGCAGTGCTATCAAAGCGTCATCTAGGGCGTAGAAGATGCAGAGAGCAGCATCCAGGACATACTGGTGGACTCGGCAGCGTGGTGCTTGACAGCCAGGCGCTCACGCACAAACGCGTTTTCGCCAGCAGCAGCCGAAGGAGCCGAATAAAAGCGGCGAGCCGCGGGCATCACATTGCGGGAAATGGCCGACCGGAACATGGTGACTTGTGAGAAAGCGAAGAAAAATGCGGTGGGAGTGCGACGGGTGCGAATTGGGCGGGAGCTGCGTCGGGGCAGAGACAACAGATGTTTTCGATTCGGGTGTCGGGAAGAGGGAACTGGGAGCAATTCGCTTTTCCCGCACATCAGACCATAAATGTGGCTCAGAATATCACGTGCACGTATCCGTGGCTAAACCCGAGTTGATTTTCTATGCCAAAATTACGGCCTGGAAATTTAGGACTACAAAAAGCCGAGCACGTGATGGACCTGGGACTACGTACACGTGACTCGTAAAAGCAAATACAAAAAAGTAGACAAATTAAACGAAAACGCAACGGCCCGATCTTTTATCCATCTGTTGTAGGCTCGTCTTCTTCGAGAATGGCGTCTAGGGAGCCGGATGTTTTGCGCCGTTTAGATGCTCTGTCGTTTTCTTCAGAGCGGCGGGACACCGATAAGGAAGAATCGCTCCACCGATGCTCGAGAGAATCTGCTGCAGGGTAGGTTCCTCTGCATGTTTCGCACCGTTTAGATGCTCTCTCATTTGCTGCTTCAATGAAATCCCGGTGACGCTTTGCCAAGTCCCTGGCATTCATAAAGGCAGTCAAGCCACAGCGGAAACTGTCAACATTACCAGTCACGGCGTATGCGTTTAGCTGACTCATATGGTACTCCGCTCGTCCTCCTTCCTCTGTTGGTGCCGTGACGTGATGAGCATATAATTGAAGCGTGCCAGTACCGGCATGATAGCTCGCGCTATATGTATACGCCTCGCCATCGTACTCTGGTGCTTCCTTTCCGTAGTTTTGCAGACTATGCATAGCGCGTGCGCCAACCGCTCCGTCATAGCGGATCTGTCGTGTGACCACAGCCGCGTCGCCCTTTGGACCCTTCACCTCAACGAAGAAGTTAGGTACCAAGGGCATGTCTGGAAGGGTGGATGGCAGAATGTGAGGAGCTAATTCTTCGAGAACTAAAGGGTTCAGCTCATTCAAATTTGCGCCATAACAGACATCTGGCTTAGGTGCAACGAGGTATTTGTTTATGAGCGGTTCGAGGTTTCCAAACACCGTGTTGTGGGCGACCGTGAGACTAGGTTCGCGGTCGAGAAAGGTCGGCATTACACTGGCTAGTACTTCGGTTTCGTTTTTCGCTGAGTCATTGGCATCTTCGAATGCCTCAAACGCCTCCTCAGACAACTGTGACGGTAAAAGCGACGGGTGAGCAACTGTCAGCGCTTCTCTAACTGTCGTCAAGTTCGGCTTCCGCGAAGACTTTTTAGAATGGACTTTGTGATGAGCCAGGTACACTTCAAAGTCGAGGTTGTAAGGCGTCGACCTCATCGGGCTCGTCATCGTGTGTGGAGTAAGAAAGGTCGAGGGTGGGCTGGTAAAGTCGGACGCTCGGTTGGACTTCATAGGGTTGCGTGGCGGGGGCGGGTACTAATAAGTTTGGTCAGCGCAAGGAAGAGTAAGCCTTATTTGCGTAGTTGGTGTAGTCTTCTTACCGAGCGAAGATCCGAGAGATCTGGACCGCCGTGTCTTGCAAACCGAGCGAGATCTTTGACAGGCAAAGTATACACAATATGCCTGGCTCGTTCGGCTGGTCTAGAAGGCAAAGGAAAGGGCTGAAGACAGAGGCAGCGGGTGAGCTCTGCCACGTGCTTGCGTGTCGTATAAACCTCGGGGGGCTCGTCCCAGAATTCGGGAGGATATACCCAAGAATCCCAAGCCTCGACCTCGAGCTCGGCGCGTGTTTTGACCTTCTTTGCGGCCGGCTCAGCGTTGCATGTGCTGGTATTGTTTTCTGTAGAGTTCGTGGTGGACGGCGGCCAGCTGCCGGTGAGTGGTCGCTCTGGTGATGGGCTACCCATAGTGAAGCTGGCAGTGAAGAGGGTAGCGAAGGCTACAGCGAATGCTGTAGTCAAGACTGTTGAGGCCCGCCATTGTTGCTGACCTGTCTCTTATGTAGGCACAGGAAACAATGGATTGGCGACAGACTATTGTTAGCAACATTACCCTTGGCGGAGTGGGGTTGGGGCGAGAGCTCATGTTGGGACGAAAGCAGGATGATTGAGTTTTTTCATTGAACACCTTTGCCCAAATCCGGATGAACTAAACACGCAGTCATATTGTAAGGTGTGGCGTACTCAGTAACGTACTTGATTGGCGGGCTTTGGAGCGGCTTGTGGAACGGTCTAGGAGTGTGGCTCGTGAAGTGGCTTGTAGGCTTGTGAAGTGTGGCTAGTGAATTGTGGCCTACGAAGTGTGCACTTTAGAATTAGTGCCTCAGGCGGAATAAAAGCCTCACTCTCTGCCAATATATCTTTTGCAGAAACACGTGACAATACACTTCCTTTATATTGATATTTTAGTACTGGGATCACGTGTATTTAGTCACGTGCCCGTATTTACCGGAGTTACTCCGCCTGTATTTAGCCCTTGCGAGAGATCCTCTCCAGCGCATTTAGGCCTTAGAAAATCAACAGTTTTACTACATATTCGCTCAACATTTTATTGGGAAGAATCTAAATGGCGCAATAGAAAGTCTGAAGCTGGCCATCAAACTTGCTCACAACCACATGCGGCGCGGCCAGAACCGCTTCTCGTGGAAGGTGATCATGATTTCCTTGTAGTCGTCCACGCGGTCGACTGATTCAGATGTATCGTTCGTGGTGCACCCTCGCTCTCGAGAATGGTAAACATGCTGACAAGCGGCCGATTGTCGAGCGTAATCGTACCGTCGCCGTTAAAGCGAAAAGCACCAATATGTGGCTGCGAAACGCGGGCTAAGGACAGCATGATTCGTAAAATGAAGCGTCGCCCAGTGGCCGAATTTGGGATTTACTACCAAGTTCAAGCGTGTGCCCATGGATGGGTTAAAGAACTCGAGTACCATATAGCTGGTATTGGGCGGGAAGTCGATTGAGGAGGGGAGCGTGACCGGAAGGTAGTCGGAGGGCACGGGGCGGTTGTAAAGGGCGGTAAAAGCTTGTCGAGCAAACCAGGCCACTACTAACATGGGCAGCTTGGTTGTTAACACAAACCGAGGATAGTGAAAACCTTAAAATCAAACCAACCTGCATGTCCTCCATCGAGGAGCCCAAACCCGTAAAGAAACGAGATCCGAATGTCCGAGCAGTGCCTTTGCATCCATACGTACATGGCCACCTCACAGCGCATTTTCTCCAAGACGGAACCCGGGTACACGATCTCTCAGCATGTCACTAGTATGGGAAGCCGTATGATTGCATTGTGGCCCTCGTGATTCTATTCAGGCTTTATTTTGTCGTATTGTGTTTCTTCACTGTCGAACTACAAATGCCGTGTTGAATCCACCTCGGATAGAGCTGAACAGTTGATCTCGATGTGTCGCGAGTCAAATTTGAGGTAAAAGACGACAAGTTACTCTAGCGACACGGCTCTGAAGGAAAGCCATGGCTCTGGTTAACGCGGAACAGAATCCCTATTCTCAAGAACGAACAGGGCTTGCTTCATGTACGATTATGCAATACTAGTCTAGGTACTTTGTGCTATGATTGTCAACGAGGTGCCTAAGGTGCTACAAATTCTACATCATTATGGACCTTAAATTAGTGGCCGTTGTGGGAACAAGCAGGTGCATACTCAAGGATAGACTAGATGGAGTTTGAGCGAAGGTAGGGATAGGCCGAAGCTAGGGCCGAAGCGTAGGGGCTATTTTCTTATCCACATCGAGTGCTTTCTACGTTTTTCTTCAATACGATAGTTTGTTTCGGCGATGAAGGTGTAAAAGGACATACTAAAAGAGGGGTAACTCCATGCCAACGGGTGAATATTCTGTTACGGCCTTTCCATTTTCGGGGCACGATTACTGCCAGAAGATTTTTGGGAGGCACAGTATATGTGTATAGTGGATTACATATTTATTCCCTTTGCCTCGCCGTTCGAGCTATATTTAATGTGCGTCTGGGACGCCTCTCACCATTTGATAATCAGAGCGAATCCAGTCGATTTTCCAGAGAAACAAGGGAAGAACAAGAGATGCCATGTACGGAGTACCTATGCATTTCTACGTAACCCCTCCCCCGCGTTCAATCACGTGATTTTGCGGCCTTGCTGTATTATCGTATTTGTCGTATTTCACGCGAAATCCTTTTACAACAACAGCACCCTACCACTTCATTAGGAACAAGAGAAAAGGTACTTCGAAGAGCTAAAGATTCAGTCCCTACGCAGATTTCGACAGTGAATGCAGAGGTCGGAGACATAAGCAAGCGCCCTGCATGTGATATTTGGCCACGCCCTACACAAAGAGTACGTGTCAGCGTGCACCTTTGCCTTTCCCTAGCTGCTCCTATCCTCCCATCTTTCTCCTAACGCGTCTCCATCTTAGGAAGAAAAGATGTCTCTTACAAAGGAGCAAGTTGAAATTATTGCCAAACACCCACTTCAAGATACGCTCGACATACACAGAGCCAAGCTGCACGACTTCGCCGAATCTGACGATTTGGTACAGGAGGATGTCGCAGGCCTCTTAGTTGCCTTGGTTGGCTCATCGGCAGCATTCAATCTTTCTTCCCCCCGTGGAAATCAAAACGTGGCAGTAGATCTGTTCGGCTTACAGCATCAAGTTAGGGTCGGTCTAGTGGATCTCAGCTGTTTTCGCGCCCTCGTCCGTTATATCGTCGAAGAATCTTCCGATGCCACCATCTGGGTCGCCGTGCTTCATCTCATCGACAAACTTGGTCCCTTTCCGTCCATCATTATCCCGTCGTTCACGGGATCAACAGAGAAATCGAGCCCGAGCTGACTATCAGAGAGCGAGACGAGCGAGATCGTCGAAGGGCAGCTGTTTGAGGAAATCAAAAATCACACATTCCGCAGCGTGGGCGGATTCTGCGACAAGTTCTTTGCCTCTACGAGTTGGTGCGAGGAACAGAAGAAGATGGCGGAGGAGATGCTGGCAGAGCACGACGGAAAGAGGTGGACGGGATTTCCCTCCAGCCCCGACGAAAAGCAGGTCTGGCACTGGCTTCGCTCGTTGGGAAAGCATGCTTTAGTCGATGCTCCAAACAAACTCGTTACCCCCAGTGCGGTCCACCAGTTTAAGGCACTGAACGGCGAGATGGATCTTTTTTTCCAGCTACCAGCCGCTGAGGCGAACTCCTTCTTCGACTACAGACACGTCCTCGTCGTCGGAGAGCAGAAAGAATCCCACGACACGAGCCGATTCAAAGCGGATTTATTGCAGCTTATGCGCAACGTGCAAAGCGTCTTCGCCGAACAGCCTACTCGCCGGTTTGTCCATGCGTTTACGCTTTGCGCGTCCATCATGGAACTCTGGGTTTTTGATCGGTCTGGAGCGTACAGCTCAGGGCCATTCGACATCCACGACGAGCCAGACAAGCTCGCCCGAGTTATGACGGGCTATGCAACCATGGACAAGGACGCAATGGGCTGCGACACGTTCATCCAGGCAGAGGGCGGTCATGACTTTGTTACACTCGACGACGCAAGCGGCGGTGGCGAGGCGCGGATCTTGCTAGGACGACCGATCGTGAGGCGAATGGCCATCGTGTGTCGCGGGACCACGTGCTTTGAGTCCCGGAACAGCTGCGTCGCCAAGTTTTCGTGGGCATCAGCCAAGCGGAAGCTCGAGGTAGAACATCTCCAGGTCGCCCAAGAGAGAGGCGTCCAGGGGGTGGTGAGGGTGGTGGCGCACCGCCAAATAAGCACCATTGCCGAGCTACGGGCAGGCCTAGAGTTCGGCGAGCGGCACCGGTTTCAGAACGAAGACGCCCGGCCTGACTCCCAGCCGCCGTCGCCAGGTGCGAGCGCGTCGGGCATCAAGCGCAATCCATCTCCCAACCACTCCGTCAACGTGTCCGCGTCTGAGAGGCCGCCGTCTACCGGTCGGGTGCGGACGTTGGTTGAGGACGAGGACGGGAAGCTCCCTGCGGGGAAGGATAGGCCAAGCCCGTACACACCGGGCGAGGTGCCGTGGGAGAATAGGATCCTCTCCTGCCTTGTCGTCTCGCCAGCTGGCCGTGTCATCAGCAATTTCTGGGCAGTCAAGGAACTGCTCGAGTCGATGCGAGATGCGACCCGAGCCCACCAGTCCCTCTACACGATTGGCAATATTCTCCACCGCGACATCTCCCCCAACAACATCATTATCACAAAACCCATAATGGAGGACGGCTTCAAGGGCGTGCTTATCGATCTAGACCTAGCCAAGGTCCGCGACAGCGAACCAAGCGGAGCGCGGCACCCAACTGGCACGAGGCCGTTTATGGCGGTAGAAGTGTTGTGCATGATGGATCACACCTATCGCCATGATCTGGAGTCTTTTTTCTACGTCTTGCTCTGGGTGTGCGTACACCACGGGCGGCATAACGCGGTTGCCGGGGGCGCACACCCGCCCTATAACAGCCTCTTTCGCAAATGGGAGACGGGAACTCACAAAGAGATGGCCAGTGCGAAAATGGGCAGTATGACAATGAACGGCTTAGATGACATCATGGGCGAGTTCCCAAAAGCACTAGATGGTGTCAAGCGGCTCTGCCAGAGAATCCGTTCGGTCTTATTTGGGGATTCTGCAAGACTGTTTTTTGGAACTCCAGCCGGAGACCCAGATCAGCTTTACCAGCCCATCATCGCGGCCTATGATGATGCCATTAGCCAGATCTGAGAAGGCACTCATATACTCTTTGAAACTACATAAAAGCGGATGTGTATATTTGACTAACGTAGCTGATAAGCGAG
>LLKO01000024.1:0-53900 GCA_001513895.1 Graphilbum fragrans
AGGTGAAAACTCTGCGCACCGCAGAGGTGGAGGATATTTGGCCTCCTTTCGTTAAGTTTAGTTATTTGCATTAATATGATGGTATCTGGAGCGCAATTGCCCGCGAACCATCACAGTTTCAATACAAACCTTTAAATACATTGTAGTGATTCCTCCTTTGTAACTTGAATTATTTTTTTTCCCATTCAATTTCCCTCTTTCAAAAGTTCAAACTTTTTGTTCAATATTCGTCAAGACGACAGCAACAACACATTACGGTTTTACAACTTACACCGTCGCTGCCTAAACGCTATGGCTTTACCTCTCACGGCTGCAAAGCTTGCATGGGCCCAGTCGGAGCTCTCTCTAGTCGCCTCACAACTAGACAAAACGGCCAGTAGACTCTGAGAAGTAGAAGTAATACTTTACGACCAATTATACAACCATTTACTTATCTACCAAACCATACAAGACGTCCACCATTTTACACAGCGGCTTTTAAATAACGTTTGGGATCTCTCTTTGGCCGCCGTAAGGCTCTCCAAGGCCACTTTGCTAATCTCCAAGGTTGCTTCAAAAGCAGAAGGCGGCCCCGTCTCGACACCCGCAGAGAAGACGTTCCACGGCTTTTCGCGTCTGCCTAGTGAGCTGAGAATTATGATTTGGGCGACGGCCCAGCCGCCGCCCTGCGCACACTACTTTGCCATATTTAAGTCGGAACTTGCCGGTTGGGAATTGGGGGCTCATTTTATGAACGACATGGGACTATGGACGGCATGTTGGGAGTCCCGTGAGATCATCCAACGTGCCTATCAGAAAGTAAGCGCCCGCTTGGCAACGGCGGGCTGTTTTTTTGGTAGTAAATTAAGCGAGATGTAGTGCCGTCGGATAGGTCGGTTCAACAAGCGCGGCGGCCGTTTCAAAAGGTAGGTCCGCCAGCTGAATAGGAAGCTTGAGTTGGGACTTTACAAAATGGAGGAAATAATGCGCAGAATAACATTCGCGCTAACATTGGGGCCGCCGAGTCCTCCTTTAAACGCTGTTAAAGAGCTTTTCGGGGTGGAACCGGACTGGTGGCCAAGTGAACAAGAGATGTTTGTTTTGGCTTTGGAAAAACTTTGTGCGGGCCTACGGTGACTACGTATCATAACCAGCAACGGTTTGCTTTTTGAGAGGTGTGGTCCAGCCAAGCGCCAAAGGCGTTCCTGTACGCTAGTTCTACCAGGCCAGCAGACCATTGTGGCCTTGCCTTCGGCTGCACAAAAGCGCAGCGAGTGAGTCATCGACTGCAAGGTTAGTCTTCATAGAAAGATCACCAGCACATCCGCTTACAATCACGGGGTGGGTAACAAAATGCAAATCATAATTTGAAGCTCTGTCCGAAAAACTGGCCTTTGCAGCATATGAGGGGGAAAACGTCAGGGTGGCCCAGAGCTCCCTTCACTTACTACCTTTCATACTACCTATTAGCGACATGATATTCTAACTTGGCTACGAATTTTTAAAATTAAACATGAAGCGTCGGTGGTTTAGTGGTAAAATCTGTCGTTGCCATCGACAGGCCCCGGGTTCGATTCCCGGCCGACGCAACATTGAACAACTTATTTTTTTATTGCTCATTTTTAGGCTAGAAGATTCGTTTTCCTTTTTGTCCGACGAAGAATCTAGCTCCACTGCAATTATACTCAGAAACGGTGGGTAGTTTTACAGAATAAGTTCACTTCACCATATATGTGTGCGTGATTCTCCCCGTTCTCCATCAAGGCAAATGTATAATTGCCCTTTTCTAGAATCCAATTATCCTGGCGGTCAAGGAGTCGCAGGTATCTGCTGACATCAACCTCCATATGAACTTCAGTGTGCTCCCCCGCCTCTAAGTAAACCCTCTTAAACGCGACCGTCTGCTTTACGGGCTGGGTCAGTAGTGAAACGCGACCCAGTAGGTAAACCTGAAGAGAATAGCTGCCCGATTTCGTGCTATTATTTTGTACTATTGTCAAGAATGTGATCGTGTCTCCGGAAAAGAATGTTCCAGTTTCACGATGTTTCGTTTGTGGCCATGGCACGACGTGAAATGCTGATATGTTGAAAGAGGTATAGGACAGCCCATGACTAAAGGGGGGATCAAAGGAAGCAGCTAGTCCGATACTCTGGGGAAAGAGTGACTGCTTGAAAGACCCGACTCCATGCAGATATTCTCCAAAGTGTAAAATAGGAATAGACAAGCGCCCTTTTTCGAGGTTGAGAGTCTGCATGGCATTATAGTGTGATATGTTAAGGGAATACCTACGACATGTCAGCGAATCCCAAACCATCAGAGGGGTGTAGCTACTAACCAGTCGTACATATTTCCAATGGGCGAACCCGGGCTAAACTTGAGGGCATCATCCAAAGCAAGTCAGTTGCATCCGGTAGTCCGTATGGCATACTCATGTCACCGCACCATATCTATTGTTGTCTGACCCGGGTCCGATCTCGTTATCGCTGTACATGAGATGGAGTTGGAGAGCTTAAGCACATTAGACTTGTGGTTGGCAACATTACATAAGCTCTTTGCATGGCATGGTGCTTACCGATGTCCTCTACAGTCATGTTGGCAATCAAAGCCTCGACAAAAGCATTCTTGTCAATGCTTTCCTGTCCAGTAGCCGAGGTGCTTGTAGTCAAAGACTTCTGATTGGCATTAGACTTGGCTGAAGAAACGAAGCACTGCAGAAAAGCCGACAGGCAGCAAGCGACGAGACGCAGCTTCATATCTGAATAGTCGTGATTTCCCTGTCGTGAAGTCAAACGTAAGAGCACGGCCTAAATATCGACGGACGGGGTGACGTGGGAGCAATGTAGGGCCCAGAAGTAGCATATTACGTTTTTGTACCAAAACTAGCAGATAGCAGCCGTGACACTCCCCTCGTGTTAGATATCCGAGATACCGAGTAGCTACGAAGCAACGTTGCCGGTTTGAAATGGCCTGGAAAGAGCAGATCATCCAGCCAGCGCGCCCACCAGTTTGTTTCGCGGTCCTCGACTCGAAATAAGAGACTTCCATGCTGTGGCATGAAATATTAATGCCAGAAATTTACAGAATACCTCCCGTCGCCATCATTGGCTCGGATTCACAAGGGGAGCTGGCTGCGTTCGAGTAGACGTTCTTGGTGTGGGGTTACTGGGTCACGTGCCATGGCACAAAAACTTTATTGGTAGAGACTGGCGAGTGGGCGATAGTTTGGAGCTAATGATATTTTGAGATTTCATGGCCTGATCACGACGCGCTCACCTAGACGACCTACCACACACTTCGCCTTACCAAACACGCCGCCGCCGCTAGACTCGTCAATTGATTCGTGTCCGCCCGCCCAGAGCGAACCAGTTGTCCTTTCCAGACAATGACGAGGCTCCGCGGCAGGGAGGTGTCAAGATGCGGCCGCCCGGACGACTTTCTCTCCGCATCGGCGGCTCTCTAGAATATGGCTGTCGACAGCAGCAGTTTCTCGCGCAGCACGTATTGCAGCAGGCTTCGCATACGCGAGGCGTTGCGCTGCTTCCTCTATCACCCTATCAACGACTCCTCCAAGCCCGGCCATTCTCCCAAACACGAGTAGGATGGGCTTCGACGACAGTACGAGGACCTGGATCCAACACGGCTGAGCCCTCTGAGACCACCGGCCAGATCCAGAAGAGCTATTTTCTCTCCAATGGTGTATTGAGCCATGTCCCCGGGATTGGTGGTGGTTCCGGAGACGGCCCGGCAGAACCCTCACCGGCCGCCACTCCCGCCAACCCCGAACTTCTGCCTCATCGGCGACGACAAGCCGCTCGACGACAAGCTCGCCTACAAACCTCCTCCTCATCCGCCTCTTCCTTATCCAACCCCTCCCCGTCCGTCTCATACAACCTACTTTCCTCCACACATTCAGCCTCTCTATCGGCCGACGCTGCCGCCGAAGACCTCCCGGTCAACGCTTCGGCTGTCCTCGCCGACGCCGCCGCCCGACAACCCACAACATCGATGCGCCGCCTCGTCTCGTCGCTGCTATCGCTAGCTAAACCGCGCCTCACTGTTTTGGTGGTGCTCACGGCGATGGCACCATATGCGCTATATCCTGTGCCGGCCTTTTTGTCCCCGGAACTACTCGAGACAGCCACGATGCCTTCTCTTTCCCCCCTGACGCTCCTCTTCCTGACAATTGGCACCACCCTGTGCTCCGCTTCGGCCAACGCCCTTAACATGCTCTATGAGCCTGACACAGACTCGCGGATGTCACGTACACGCAACCGCCCGCTGGTGCGCATGCTGATCAGCCGGCGGACAGCACTTGTCTTTGCCGCAGCCTGTGGAGCAGTTGGAATTGCTGCACTTCACTTTGGCGTCAACTCGACCGTGGCCTTTCTAGGCGCCACCAACATTGCGCTCTATGCTGGCGTATACACGCCAATGAAGCGGCTGTCGGTTTGGAACACCTGGGTTGGGGCACTGGTGGGTGGCATCCCGCCGTTGATGGGCTGGGCTGCGGCCGCTGGTGAATCAGCCACTGGCCAACACCAGGAGCACCACCAGCGCCAGTCCGAGTTCCGCGAGCTGCTTTTTGCCCCGGACGGCTCCAGTGCCGGTGGTTGGTTGCTTGCCGGGCTGCTCTTTGCTTGGCAGTTCCCGCATTTCATGGCGCTCTCCTGGACAGTGCGCCACGAATACCAACGTGCGGGCTTACGCATGCTGTCGTGGGTCAGTCCGGCACGTAATGCCCGCGTCGCCCTGCGCTACAGTCTGGTCTTTGTGCCTCTGTGTGTTGGCCTTTGTGCAGCTGGAGTGACCGAGTGGACCTTTGCGGCCACGAGCTTGCCCGTCAACGGGTGGCTGATCCGCGAGGCTGTCAAGTTCTGGCGCTTCGAAGGGCACCAGGGCTCTGCTCGGGGCCTGTTCTGGGCCAGCGTCTGGCATTTGCCCGTCATAATGGTTCTGGCACTACTGCAGAAGAAAGGCATGTGGGCACGGGTATGGAACAGCGTCATGGGGCAGCCTGACTTCGCTGAAGAAGAATACGATGGTGACTACGACAGTGATGACTATGTGTGGGAAGACGAGGAGGGGAGCAAGAAACCCGGGGGCCGTCCCTGACCTGATACCGGCGCCCCAGACACGGCCATGATACTGTGAGGGGGGGGGGGGGGGGAGAGGCATGATGTCTCCCCTGTCGATGGGACCTGCGTTGAAGGCACGTGTGGGATATTCAGTGTACGATAGAAGCCAAGACATTTGTGGAAATGCGCGGCGGCGCAGGCCGGTAAATGTTGGTGGGCAAGATCTTCCTCTCTTCTTGATCCTTTTTGGCGTCGCTGGGTCATTCGGGCTTGGCATAGTAGTAAGATAAAAACACAGTGAGAAGTGAGGTCAAAAGCATGTCTGATCCGGAGTCGTATCTCCCATCGTATTATTTTAGGTGGTAAAAATGATACTGCTATGGCACCCTTGGTGGTGGCTAGGAAGATAATAAGAAAGTCAAATTCAAAACATCACTATTCGCTCGGCCTGAGATCAAATCGTCAAATGCAAAGAAAATGGAAAGCAGGAAAGTCAATGCTGCCAGAACCCGTCAGTAACTACTAACCACCTCTCCCTTCCCCTCTAAAACAGAAGACATAACTTAACATCACAGCCAACTCCAGCGCCGCCAACTCTATCTTGTATCTCTGCTACCCCAAACACGAAACTTGAAGGCTGGTCAAGACAATGCCCAAGAAACCGAACGCGATGCGAATAGTCCTACAAAACAAGAAACCAAGACTGGAAAGGAAAATAATAAAGCAATAGAAAAATAAAGAGGACAAACCCAGAAAGTCTCAAAAACGCCAAGCGCCCACCATTCAAATGGCAGCTTCGGGCTCTAATCGGTCGGCCAAAGCAAAGCACCAAACAGTGCTATTTTCGATAGGAGAGAAATAAAAGACAAAATAAGTCCTGCCCTCGAGGTACCAAAACACCGAGCCGAGCTCTCTTCATTTCATTGCCATCGTCGAGTGGTATATGTAGGATGAGATGAATGAAGGATTATGAAATAGGATGGGAAGCGAAATGGTAGACAGAGGGGGGAGGTGAGAGGTGAAGCGGGCAGGTGGAAGCCAACTGTAAATTACACCATGCAAAAAAGAGCGGATATAAACAACAACGGATGCCGAGATATGAAATGAGAGACAATGAATGGCTAACAAAACCGCATTACAGCTTTGAGGTGTGCGAGAAAAAGAATGGACGTCGTAGACTATTGCAGAGAACCGCGTGAGTTGCCCCGGTTCATGATGGACTCGATGCCCATTTCGGCAGTTGGCATGCGCCCACCCGTTCCCGGGAGCTGCTGATGATTCATGTAGGGACTACCCACTGCCACGGCGTGGCCCTGTTGCTGGGCATTGACACTCATACTGCGGAGTGAGTGTGTGAATCCAGCTGGGTTGTAGTAATCGGTATATGCCGGGGATCCAACATCCTGGACGTCAGGAGTCGTCACAGGTGGCAGTTGTAGCCCCTGCATATCAGCTTGCATGTGGTGGGCGTGCTGGAGCTGGTGTTGCTGGTGGTGACTCTGTAGGTGGTGTTGATGAGAATGCGTGGGCATCCCCTGGCCAGGGTGAGAGAGAGGTGGCCCCATGTTTCCAATACTGCCGCTGGAAATGTGACCATTCACTCTATGAGACCCCGAGCTGCTGCTTCCGCCGATAGACCGAGGAGAGCTAGACACACCCTCACCCTCGTCAATGGGGCTCTGCACGCCACCGCTATCCCCCGAGTCGTCCTCGTAGTGGGTGGCGACTCCGTAGCTTCCGGGATCGGCACGGTCTCGACGTGTGGCAGCACGAGCCACGCCCTGCAAGTTCTTCAGGCCATGAGCCATACACTGTGACAAGGTTAGAGACATATACTACCACCAGGGCAAACCAAAGACAGCAACAATGCAGTTGGGAGAAAAGCCATAGAAATTGCATCTTACCCTTTGTTCTACCACCGACCACTTCTCCCCCGTTCGCTGGGCTAGCGGGGCCCAGATCTCGCGCCGCAGGTTGACATATTCGCGCGCAATCTGCTCCATCCTACGCGTGTCAAAGTCATCTGCATTGCGCCGCTCCATCAGTCGCTCGTGGCGCTTACGGCAAGCATTAGGCGTCTTTCCGGGGAAGCGTGTCTGGATGAGAGCCCAGTTCTCGCCACAGGCCCTAGCCTGGATCAAAACTTCATCATCCTGTGGGCTCCAGGCCCCAGACGATGTGCGAGGGTGTTGCACAGGGAGGCTACTGCCCACCATAGCACCAATAGAACCAGTGGATGGCGGCATTGTCATAGACCCAACAGCAAACTGGTCCGGAAAAACAGGCGGCGGTGCTGGCATTGGACCGGGGGATCCATTACTAGTGCCTATCTGATCATAATATGGATTGCCGGAGATTGACGGGACACGACTATGCTGGTAATAAGCCATGTTGTGAGGAATGGGGGAGCTGTAGAATCGAGAACTGGCGGTTGAAGTACGGGGGAGCTTTGGCATGACAACCCGAATGGAATTAACGACTGGTAAAGTTTGATGCCGAGGCTGCACGCTTGGAGTTGAAAATCAAAAGAAAAGCGCTGCTAATAAGTCGGTGTATGGGTCTGCGTTTATGCGCCGTGGTGATAAAGTCGCAATGCAAGATAACCCGAGAAAGAGAAACCCAGCAATAGTAAAGCGAAAGTACAAGGAAATCAACAAAAGAGATGGCCACAGTGACAGCCTAGGAGTAGAAATGGGACGTGATGTGATATGTAGAGCAGGTGTTTTGACTATCGTATCAAACGAGAGGCAATGAAATAAAACGAGAGATGCCTGGGCGGGCCGTGAGGCAAGCAGACGCACAAGAAAATCTGCAAGGGATTCAAAAAGAGAGAAAGAAATATGGTAGTATGATAGAGCGCAGGAACAAGAAATCAGTATGGAAAATTGAAAACAAAGGAAATAATACAAGGAAAGGGGGAAGGAAAAAAACGACGTAAAGAAAGGAACTCGGTATGGAGGAATATCGCGGGCAGGTGGGCTGGGAATCAAGAAGGGAAGAGAAAATGAAAGTCTAATGGTGGGATGGAAGATGGAGGCACCTTCTTATAAAAGAAGCCGGCTAGGCAAGAAATCTTTTAAAAATGAATGAAACAGGGCGGCTACTTCTTAACGCCCACCCCCAAGGGAGTGAGACAAGCCCACTGAGGACGTTGGGACAGCAGAAACAACCTAGACATGAAGCAGCCCCTCCTTTCCCGGAAAGAGAAAGTAAAAAAAGAACACAAGATAAATGAGAGAAAGGCAGGGGTAGGAAGGGTTGACTGTCGTTGGCCCACAACCTAGAAGATTGGTGTGTCTGTTGTTGAGTGTAGGGTATGAACCAGCGAGAGAATGAAAAGCAGGCGAACAGCGAGAAGCGCAGCTAAGGAACCGCCAGGGGCATCTGAAACGAACAACAGATGGAGAGAATCAATAGAGGATCTTTGAAACCAGGCTGGTGTGTCCAAGGGAGAGAGTACGAGGCCAGACGGCCGCTGATATTGGCTGCTGGATGCGAGATGGCGTCTGTTTAGAGTTAGGGCGGTTACAAGGATTGGCTAGATCAAATCAGATCTACAGTACAGTGGGCAGCAAAGCGCAGTTCCAAAAAGAGAGACAAGAAACGAAGTGGTAGAAAAACGAGAAGACAAATGTGGAGGAAGAGGACAGAGGCGTCTAGAGAGGAGCATGGATGTATGTGGGTGGGGGAGAGGAAGCGAAGCTGGGCGGCTACCATTTTATGTAGCAAGCAGATGATGGATCTTGGACATCAGAGGCTGTCAGAACCATGGCAGGCACTTAGTTGTACAATACGGCGGACTTAGCTGTCCCAGTATGCCAAAAAAAGACATTGAGACATCAAACCTTCCAGGAAGCACCAAAAGGGCCTTTTTCGGCGTTGCAAGCCATGAGATTCTTTGTGTGTCGAGCTGGAGATGACGCAAATACGCCGCTCTGACATAAGAAAAGCGCCGTGGGCATAAAAATAACATGTTATTGGACGGGAGCGGGAAGAGAGAGGGAGAGAGCCGTCGGCGGAGCATTAATTGGATGTCAAAAATAGGACGGAGAAGAAGGGAAGAAGAGCATTGACATGCACAAAGAGACAGCCTCATGGCATGGGAGATTAACACAGGCCCCAGCCTCCATTCACGCCGCGTGCGCTTAAATTAGCAAGACTGGCACATTTACAGACAGGAATACCACCGGCTCCAACAGAGAGTCGGTTGCTCAGGATTTCTCCTCCGCCGTTGCTTCATGTCATCTGCTGCTACTTTCCTATGAGCGTCTGGGTACCCAGCTGAGCAGCAGCTGAACACAAGGCGATGTAGCTGCATATTAAACAGCCGCCGGGTCGGAGAGGGGGGTGGGGATTGGCTAAGAGACGCCAGAAGGCGGTCTCATGTATTTAGGGGACAGCGACTGGGGACAATAGGTAGAGGGGGAGAAGAGAACTCATTGGGGACTTTGGGTATCCTTGCAGCGGAACAGAAGACAGCCGCCGCGGGCCATCAGTGGGAAGAGGAGTTGGGTACGCCATAGAAGGTGCAGGTATGGAAGAAGGGTGGTAAGATGGAGGGAGAGGGGTGGTAAGAGAGCGGCGAGATCTGGCGATGGATAATCCGCTTGTGCTGTCATTCAAGGCCGCTCTGTCGGTTTGGCTCGGCTGCCACCAGGAACAGAGACATCCTACCCTCTGTTCAAATCAGAATGAACAAATGAGAGTGCCAACCGCCCACGACATGCCGTTCTTTGAAACAAACGTCGGGCGTAGTGATCGTCTCTCCACAAATGCCTCGAGGTGCGGAGAATGTGCGTTGGACTCCGTCGTCTTAATCTCGAAAGGCGGCGTTAACAGAAAATAGAGCAAATTAGCAGCAGGACCCATGTAAAAGTGGGCTAATTTCTTTATTTGGCAGCACACCTCTATCTGGGCTAATTTCTTGTTTTGGCTAAGCTGCCCCATGGCTCCTATTTATGTACTCGGATGTGCATCACGTGGAACCTCGCTGCTGGTTGGTCCGACCCGGCGCCAATGAAATTGGGTTTACGTTGCTCCACTAAGTTTGTCCAATCATATCACCACACCCATCCCGCTGTCCATTTTGTCTCTTATGCCTCGAGCCCACGCTTTGTCCATTTCGACATTTAGACGCTGGCAGCTCGGCGTCTCGCCCACCCCGCCTCTCTCCATCTCCTTGGCTTGCTGACCATTCACGATGTCTGAGAAGAATTACAAGCATGGTGCAGTGTACGTCGTATGGGGTGTCCCTTCACCATCCGTTATTGTTTGTCTTTTTTGTCCGAACATTCACCTCTAGTGCTTCCGTCAGACCTCGATAGGTAACGGCTAACCCTATCTCTCACCCCAGCTGTATCCTATCCATCCTCATGCCCGTAGCTAGGCCGCGCTACTCTAGCCCGCAATGGTGCTTGTCTTCAAGGCCAAATGGGTATCTAACCACCCTGGAGCTTAAAAGCGTAAGCGTGGCGATGACTGGCGCCTGTAGACCAGAACGACCGCGTGTCGTTCGCCATGCTTGACAGGCCCATAGGCCCATGAGCTGCAAATTGCAGCGAACAACGAGATCAAGCTACACTGTAGGATCTACCCGCGACACCAGAATCTGATGTTAGCAGCTTCTAGCGCCTCCACGATTGCAAACGGAATGAATATGCAGCTCTTCTGCCCATGAAAAATCGGTCCAAGAAGCCCCAACAGTTCATCCCACTCCCGTTACGTCACCAATCTTCCCCAATCTGTAGTTATTAGGTTGGTGCACGACTGAAAGCTCTGCCCTTCCAAAGCGGCCATGTGCCCTATTGTAACCGTAAACGTCCACCCATCCCTGCTGGGCCAGCTTTACTGACAGTAGTCAATCGCAGTGCTCCTGGACAAAGTAAACTAAAATATCTCACTTCTGTGCTCCATTTCTGGGTGGTTTCCAATTTACTTGTTAGTTGTCCTGTGTTGGACCGTGCATAGACAGTTTTGGTAGCTTCAGCAGTTAGGTAACTGCAATCAACATTGGCTGACAGGGGATGCAAAAAGCTAGGAAGATACGACGTACACTGCTGCCTCATACAGTTGTTAGGTAACAGTTCTTAGTGTTTCATTTTAAGGGATACTCACGCATCTTCTGTGATATCTAGCACTATCTAACTTGTGGTGTCCCCTAGCATTATTCACACACGGAAACGTTCTCGCCCGCCCTTTTCTTGTAAGAAGCCCCGAACAGCTTCCCAGCCACAATGCCACTTATCACACAGTGCAGCCATCTTCAGCATTCCACCCGGGCGGAAGTCAACAGGCGACAGCCACCCGTGAGAGCCCCGAGCAATAGGCCCGATACACGGCCTCATGAACACCAGCTCCTGTCCACAATCATACTCTGGAATCTGCCTCTGCGGGGATGGAATGCACCCTTCCCCGTTTTGGTCCTGCCCTAACCCTCCAATGGCTCTTTTGTCGATCATGGTCATCCCGTCTTCAGCCTAAATAAGAAGCAAAACCGCCGCACAATTGGTCGCTTTCTCTCCGCCTCAGTACCTTGGTCTTCGTAAGTTTTCCTCCTTCTGATCCCCTGATCCTCCCCAGTTTTATTTAGCTTCATTCCCCCTCCCGCATGCCTCTATGCATACCGCTTTACATATGGCTCTTGGGATGTGCCGCCCAGCTACTCACTACCAATAGATACCAGGGTCAATACAACGATGAGTAAACAGCAAGGTAAAACCGCAAAAGGGCCACGGCAATATCGATCCAAGCCGGCTACCTCCGTTCTTTTGACTGCCGTTCGCTGACATGATTCTGACTAGCACCACCGTCGATGTTCTCGTAACTGCTCGTCGCGTGCACAGAGACGTCATCGCACAGCTTGGTCTCTCTACTTTCCCATTACATAGACCCATCAAGTCACCATATCCACAGTTTGACTCATCATCGAGGCACTCCTGCACCCTCTTCCTGCTTCCTGTGACGCGAACCTCCACGTTTTTATTACACAACGGCTCCAAGATGCGTCGAGTGCCATTCACCCGGCTAGTCGAAATAAATAGACAAAGTGTAGAGCCCTGGCTTGTATTCATTTATCCTCTATCCATGCAACTCGCCCTATCGACTCCAGTAGCCATCTTTCTCCTAGTCCGAACAATCTACATATCCGGTGAACGCAGTAGAGTTTTCTGGGGCTACTCCCCCCAACGTCAAGTTACCAGCAAATGTACAATGCGTAAACTATGGCTGCCCCAGCGGCCCAAAATGGTCCCTGCCGGCATCCAAAGTTGTTTTTCCGGTCCCTTATCTACTGTCGTAGCATGGCATGGAATGCAGATATCGGTCTCTTCAATCTAGCCAGGCCAAAGAAGCAGCGCTTTCCTACTGCAACAATAGTGTAATATTTCAATCAATTATAATTCAAGCCTAGCTTATGTATTCTTTAGAAGAAAGCTCATCAAATCGGCCGACTTCCTACCCTCCCTTACGAGTACACATCTCACCCCTCCCGTCGTCACCTACTCGTATCTGCTGTTGCCTCCCGTGTCACCTCGGAGAAGCTTCCCACCCTGTCCCGCACTCGGTGGCCCCTCTCTTTCTTTTTCTTCCCGCTCGCCCAGAGGTGCAGCTCTGTGGATGTATAATAAAGCTGGTTGTCTGGGCCCGTTCCTTGACACTTCCCAAGATTTATGTTGTCCTATTTTTCTCCATTACCATTCGCCTTCGGCTACAACACCGCGGATACTCGAACCTCCTTCACAAAAGCTCGCGTCTAGTATAGCCTTCCATCTTGTGTCATAAGAACATTCACCATGGTTGCAGGAGGCAACTCTAACACCTTTTATGATGCGGCCCTGACCCGTCGTCAGGCCCTCATGGGTGCTAGCGGTGCACGCGCTTTGCTGAAGAATTTCCGTGTTTTCTGCATTGCTGCTTTTGCCTGCATTGGTGGTGTTCTGTATGGATACAACCAGGGCATGTTTTCTGGTGTCCTGGCTATGCCATCGTTCCAGTCCCGTGCGTCGGCCCCCTTTCAATACTTTGTCTCAATGAAGTATTCGCCTCTTAGATTTTGATCCTCACTAACACATTTTGGCGTCTTGGTTTTTTTTGTCTTACGGCTACAGATATGGGAGAATACGACCCCTTGGACCAAAGCGCCGACCAAACAAAAAAGGGCTGGCTAACGTCCATCTTGGAACTTGGAGCATGGGTAGGCACTCTACTATCGGGGTTTCTTGCTGAAGCCATCTCCCGCAAGTTCGGCATTCTAGTTGCCTGCTTTGTCTTCATGCTTGGCGTCGTCATTCAAGCCACTTCTATCAGAGCCGGTTACCAGGCTATTCTCGCCGGCCGATTCATAACGTAAGCCATGGTGATAACATATCGACTCTTGAACTCCAGAGCTTTACCTGGGCGCTAATGCATGCATTAACCTCGCAGTGGTATGGGGGTTGGCAGCTTAGCCATGATTGTACCAATTTACAACTCAGAAGTCGCTCCACCAGAAGTGCGTGGTGCTTTGGTCGCTCTTCAACAACTTGCGATTACCTTCGGTATCATGATTAGCTTTTGGATTGACTAGTAAGACACATTCTACTTACCATCACACGCAAAGCTACAAAAGCAATACCTATGCACTAACCTCCAATTCAGTGGCACAAACAACATTGGCGGCACCACATTGGAAACTCAGAGTGATGGGGCCTGGCTGGTCCCCATTTGCCTCCAACTTGGTCCAGCTCTGGTTCTTTTCTGTGGTATGGCGTTTATGCCGTTCTCTCCCCGTTGGCTGATCCACCACAATCGAGAACAGGAAGCCCGTACTGTTCTAGCTCGGCTTCGCGGCCTTCCTCCCCATCACGAACTCGTCGAGCTCGAATTTCTCGAAATCAAAGCACAGTCACAATTCGAGAAACGCACAGTGGCAGAGCACTTTCCACATCTTCGAGAGCAGACTGCTTGGAACACCTTCAAACTGCAGTTCGTCGCAGTCAAATCGCTGTTCCAGACGCGCAGCATGTTGAAGCGTGTGGCCGTAGCCACCATCACCATGTTCTTCCAACAGTGGACTGGCATAAATGCCATTCTATACTACGCACCAACCATTTTTCAACAACTTGGCCTCAGCAGTAATACCACGTCGCTATTAGCGACAGGTGTGGTGGGCATTGTCATGTTCCTTGCCACCATTCCTAGCGTGCTATGGATCGATCGCTTGGGACGCAAACCGGTCTTGACAGTCGGTGCCTTGGGCATGGCTACATGCCACATCATTATTGCTGTTATTGTGGCTAGGGACCATGATCAGTGGACAAACCAGGCGGCCGCAGGTTGGGCTGCTGTGTGCATGGTGTGGCTATTCGTGATCCATTTCGGCTACTCCTGGGGCCCCTGTGCCTGGATTATCGTGGCTGAAATATGGCCCTTGTCCTCTCGTCCGTACGGTGTTTCCCTCGGAGCATCGAGCAATTGGATGTGAGTTTTGCAACAAGAGAACCCCTCTAGCCCGTCAAATACTAAATGCTGCAGGAACAATTTCATCGTAGGACAAGTCACCCCCGACATGCTCCGCCCAGTCCACGGAATCGGATACGGGACATACATCCTCTTCGGCCTTCTCACTTACATGGGTGCTGCTTTCATCTGGTTCTTTGTTCCTGAGACTAAGCGGCTGACTCTAGAAGAAATGGTATGTCGAAATTGTTCTCCTCTACGAATGGACAAAGACATACTAAAAGGCCACAGGACATTATCTTCGGGTCTGAGGGCACATCCCAGGCTGATTTTGAGCGCATGGAGGAGATCAACAATGAAATTGGCCTCACGGCCATGCTCCAAAACCAGAATCCACCCTTAAGTGGCAGTCCCACCAAGGCCGATGCTGAAGGCGAAAAGGACAGTGATCACGTCATGTAAATATTACTACAAACGTGCGGTAGGGTAAGCCAAAAGATACTAGACGTATTCTGTCAGAATTTTTGAGAGACGGGGATTGTGTACTACTTTCACCTGGTGGCTCCAAAAGGGCAATTCTTTGCATTTCAATACATTTCATGGGGTACATCTGGCACCTTGATATGCTCTACCATGGCTTCATGTCTTCAATCGGGGTCATCCGAAAGGACCGCATGTAGGGTACAGTAAAGCCAGCGTCGATTTCTTCAAGTGCACCGCTCTAAAACGCGGAGACTTGTGTTCGTAGCAAATAAGATCAGTGGGAGACGCCCGCATCGCTTGCCTTAGTTTAAGTAGACGGGAAAATGTAGTTACGATGGCAAGCAGAGACATCCCACCAAAACTCTAGCCGACACGTAAGTGAATATTATTGATCATGTATGGGATGTAAAGTCCCAAATGGCGTTCCATGCGGTACCGAGGGCTTGGGTCACTGCACGTCTCAGCAAACGGCCCAATGAAACGAACTGTGGCTGTATTGAGACAGAGGAAGTTAAGTACGCTGGTAGTGGCGTCTAGACTCGGCGTGTACTCTAGGCGGCCAGTCTGCCCGATCCATTTCAACACACACTCTACTACCATACTGTGACTCTCCTTCTGGCTTTTTTCAGCGAGCTCCCTTCCATCCTGCACTCCGTTGCCATTAGGTCACTAGGTTCAAACCCCCTAGCTGTCGCCTGCCGAATTTGGTCGCTTCTTTGCAACGCCTTTGATGTCACTGCAGCTAGTGGAAACAATAGCGACATGCCAAAGCCAAATCCCGTTTGGATCTTCTGCGCTTTGTGCCGACTCATGAAACTCTGGACACCGCAGCACCGATCTAAGTCCGGTTCCTTCATCGATCCTAGGTAGCATCACAATAGTCTCAGACCAGTCCGTCCATTACGGCTTTCAAACTAACTTAGATACCGCAGTAGACCGGTTGCCATACCCCGGCGACCCGGTATGACATACTGACAGTCATATGTGCCAGCACTCTTGTCTCTAATTCAGCGGGTTTTGTTTTAACACTCGCTCACTATTAGGCTTCCATTTTTATGGGCACCAGGGTGTCGTGGGATCAGCTCAGGTCCATCTTCTCGCAGGGCTAAAGGATTGCAAGGGGCTAGGGCTGATGCAGGAATTCATGCCAATATTTGGCTTTGATGTGGAAGCCCTCTTGAATTAGCTGAAGCTCGCCTTGGTCAAGTACATGGGTGACGCCATGTTTGAGACGCTAATGTACAACGCTCGCACAGCGCTGCTACAGGCAGCCTCTGGAGGTATAGGTGCCATACCCGGTCTACAGCACAATCTATTCTCCTTTCACATAGAACCGGACAACTCCTTTCCTAGACCCAACGACTATCTGTCACAATTCTATGTAGACTGATCTATTTCTTGACGATCCGCTGGTTGCATGTTGCTAGCCTCATCACTCTCTAGCCCTGTTCGTGTTGTGTGTCAGCGCACGCTATTAGAGACGTCTCTCAGTCTGCAAGATGACACTCGACTTTGCCACCACTGACGTTTATAACCTGGGTACGGGTACCAACGACGGCGGCACCGACGACAACGAGACCATTTACGTCATACGAGCGAGGCCGCTCTTCTAGGATCGAAAATCTCTTAACGTCACCGTTATAGTGCTCGTAACGGCGTTGAGAATTAGCAGCCCAAGACCTTACTTTCTTCACGAAAATGAAGCTGCTTCTATTTGATTAATAGAGATAAACAACAAAATCACGTAGCTGATAGGTTAATATTGATATCCCGTTCCAAAACCGCCTAAAGACGATGTCAATATTTTAAGGTTTTTGAATTCTAGGGCCCAAGATCCGCCCAATGTTTCTATCTTCCGTGCTAAATGACAAAACAAAAAATCCAAAAGAATGAATGGAAGAGTGACACTATATAGCACCAATTATCGTATCTCTCTTGCTTCATATCCCCGTCACTACGACGCTGACTTCAGCTTATACACCAAAAGGTTCGACGTAGCCCCACAGTACTCGGTGCTATTACCAGTGCACAGTGTATTGCACTGGTTGACATTGACAATCTTGCCGGGCGTGGCACCAGTAGTGCCATTGATATTGATTGTGTTGCCGCACCAGCACTCATCTCCCTTCTCCAGACCAGCAAAGGCGTACATCCAACACTTGCTAAGACAATGTTCAGCAGTCATGTCGGTTGCGTTGAGGGATGCTGTCACATTGTTCTGCAGGAGCTTGCCAAAAGAGGGCTCTATGTAACAGTTAAACAATGTGAAGTTGGTATTTCCATTGAAGAACGCGGGTGACACAGTTGGGGTTGCCGACTTTGTGCTCGTAGTTGAGGTGGACGTCGTCTTAGATGTGGATGTAGATATCTTTGACGTTGAGGTTGTGGAGGCAGTGGTCGCCTTTTTTGTTGATGTTGACGTCTTAGAGGTAGACGTGCTTGATGTGGTATCTGCCTTCGTTGCTGACGTCGACGTCTTAGATGTGGCTGTTGTCGTTGAAGACTTGGTAGAGGACGTCGGCGTGATGGTCGCCTTCGTCGTGAAAGTTGAAGTCTTGGTCAAGGAGGTTGACGTCTTGGAGATAGATGTAGTCTTCGAAGTAGATGTTGTCGACGTCTTTGACGGCGATGTAGTTGTTTTAAGCGTCGTTATTGTTGACGTAGTCTTAGATGATGTGGACGTAGTGGACGTCTTGGTCGAGGAAGTCGTGGAAGTCGTTCTCGACGTAGTTGACGTGGTCGAGGTTACGGTGGTCAGAAGACTAGTAGTCGAAGTGCCGGCGGCCTTCGTCGTAGAAGAAGTCGAGGTTGTTGTCGCTGTGATGGACTTGTAAGATGTCGAAGAAGTGGTTGTCGGCTTCGTCGTCTGGCTCGTCGTCGTTGTTGCCTTAATAGTCGCCGCAATAGCAGCAATCGTCGTGGCATTGTTCGTCGTGCCTAGAGCAAACACATTGAGAATCGAGCCGGCACCACAAAGTTCATTCTGATTGCCAGAGCAAGTCATTGAGCAGGAAGACTCAGCAAGCTTGGTGCTTCCAAGGCTGAGCAAGTTGCCACAGAAGCACTGAGAGCTGTATTCCACACCAAACATAGAGTACCCGGCACAGTACGTAGCGCAGTTCTCCTCCGTCATGTTTGTGCTGGAAGTGGAGGGGCCCGTGAGAGCACGGCTCGTGTTACCCTCCGAGTAACAGCCGTAGTAGACGAAATTGCCGATTTTTGCCTTGGGAGCTGGAGGGCCAGTGTACATGCCCGTTTGCTGGAAGACGGTAAGGCGATTGCCAGCACCACATTTCTCCGCCGAGTTGCCGGCACATGCCATGCTGCAGTCAGTCTCGGTGGTCTTGACGCTGCCGGTGTTGAAGTAGTTGCCACAGTAGCACTGGTTGGCATACTCGACACCGAAGTAAGCATATGCCGAGCAGTACGCAGCACAGGCTTCCAAAGTCATGTTTGCCGTGGAGGTCGAGCCGGGCGAGAGAGCACGCGCGTTCGTAGCCTCGGTATAACAACCCTGATACACCCAGTTCCCAATCGTAACCGTAGAAGTGGACGTGGCGGCAGTTGTAGAGGAGGTGCCCACAGTGGTCGGGGTGTCCACCTTAGTGGTGAAACCTGTGACGGTGGTCTGGGATGTTGTGCTTGATGTCTGGGGAAGAGCAGTGCCATTTCTGTAGTACACATCCAGCAAGAGGCTGCCTCCGCAGTACTCTGTGTTGTTGCCTTCGAATAATTTTAGTGTCGATTCTAGCAGCACTTGTAATCAAGGAATCGGAAGAGCATACCATTGCAGGCCATAGAGCACGCCGAAGTAACAGCCTTCGTTGAGCTTGTCGAAAGATAGTTGCCGCACCAACACTAAAATCGAGTTAGTATCCTGCCCCAGTTGTAAATGGGTTCTGTGGGGAGAAGACGTACTTCACCGCCGTACTCTAGTCCGGCATATGAGTAACCTGCAGCCGCAGCCGCGGCAATACAGTTGGCGACCGTCTGGCTAGTTGTCGACAACTGATACAAAAGAGCACGAGAGTTGGTGGGCTCGTTGTAGCAGCCGAGGAAGCTATACCCGTTCAGGCCAGGGTTTGTGTAAGGGCCACCGGTCACTGTAGGCGTCGCTGACGTTGTACCGGTGCTGGTGGCAGTGCTAGTACTGTTGGCAGTAGCAGTGCCAGTGCTTGTCGAGACCGACGAGGTAGCTGGGAGCACAACAGTGCCGACTACTTTGTACATATTCAGGAGCGAAGGGCCGCCGCAATACTCAGAGCCATTGCCTAGTTTTTCTGTCAGTACGGTAGTCATAAATCTTGTGAACTTCGGCATTACCAGGGACAAGAAACCTACCGTTACAAACCATGCTGCAGCTTGCCAGTGATGTGTTGAGGCTACCAGTGGTCATGGCATTGGCCGCCCAGCACTAGTTTCACGTCAGTTGCCATTGACTACAACGTACAATAAAAACAGGGACTATCTCACCTCGCCGCCGTACTCAACACCAGCAAATGTGTACCCCGCACCGGCAGCTGCTACCAGACAGTTGTCCACCGTCTGGCTTGTCGTGGATAAGAAATTCGATAGAGCACGGCCTTGGGTAGGCTCGGTGTAGCAGCCTATGCTCACGTAGCCATATGCACCGGGATTCACAATCGGCCCAGCCGGCACTGTCGTGCTGCTGTTTGTGTCCACTCCCGCCATTGCGAACAACGATATGAACGCGCCACCGGCATCGTCACCAACACCATTGCCACCGCAAATCTGGTTGTTGTCCCCAGCACAGGCGTAGTTGCATTCCGACTCGGACACTTTCTGAACAGGGATAGTAGGGCCAGCCCAGCATTCGCTCTCGTACTGGGTACCACAGTAAGCGTAATTACCAGCAGCACAGGCTGCAATACACATCGCATTGGTGTTGCTGCTATTGCTGTACAGCTGTGTTTTTAGCTGCCGGCCAGGGTTGTTCTCCTTGAAGCAGCCAACGTAACGGTAGACACCGAGGCCGTTGTCTTGCAGAGGGGCCGCCTGTTCGGACACAGCCAGACAGGCAAACTGTATATACTGCTTGTCCCAGTTGGGATCGTTCGTGTTCATAGTCCAGGTGGCCGATCCATAGTAGGGATCATTGTTCCACTGCTCCTTGGGCACGGCGCAGTAAAGGCTGGCCGTCGCACTCTGCCCCGCCTTTAGAATGGTACCTTCGGTCAGGTCCACGTCGTTCGCAGCATTGATGATTCCGCTCACACCGAAGGGGGGCTTGGACACAGTGAGTGAAAGGGGAACCGCATCGGATCCGCCATTGTTGGTGACGCGCATCTTGAGTGTCCGAGACGTGTTCTCTGTGACATTCCCGAAGGTAAAGTTGACGCCCTTCTGGTACGTGACCCAGCTAAGCCCGTCCGGAGTCTGGAACTCAACCAGACAGGCAGGAGCTGGACCAGCATTGCCAGTGATCTGGAAAGTCCGGCTTCCACCGTTGGAAGACACGACAACGTAGAGGGTGTTGTTACCGCCAGTCGTCGGGTTGAAGTTGACCTGCACGGTTTTGACGCCGTTGGCTACAATCGTTGTGGGCAAACCAGACAGAGTGAAAGCGCCAACCTGGGTCCCATTACCGGTGCTCGTTCCGCTCACAAACGGGCCGGAAGCACTAGTCTGCGAGTATTTGATGCTAGACACGGACAGAGTAGAGTTGCCCTGGTTGCTCAGAATGACAGACTCGTCCACACCGCCATCGTTAGCACCGACCACAACATTGGAGAAGCTAAGCACCGACGGCGACACCGACAGGAATGCTCCAGCACTGGCTCCAGTGCCTTCCACGCGAACTGGAGTCTGAGACGCATAGCCAGTCACACCATTCTGGGTAGTGATGATTGCGCTAGTAGAGAGTAGGCCAATGGACTGTGGCTGAAATGACACACTAAACGAGAACGTAGCACCAACAGCCAGTGTCAAAGGGAGTGTCGAAGCAGTCGAGGCAGAGAAGCTGGTGCTGTTGATCGCCAGACTGTTCACCGTGACGCCAATGAGAGCTGTACAGGTAACGGAGGCAGTCTTGGCCGTGCCCGCAATGTCAACGGTGCCAAAGGACGGGGGCACAGTGCAGTTCAGAGGTTGGTTCACCGGGGCACCAAAGCCATAAACGTAGCCCTGCATAGTTCCCATGTACACACGGCCATCACCGAAGACAGCACGCGTGAACTTGGTGGTGCCAGGGACAGAGAAGGACTTGATCTCAGTCAATAAGCCATTCTCCGGGATGGCATTGTAAATTCTCAGGTTGTTTCCCTGGACATCGCACGTCCACAAGAGACCAGTTCCAGGTTGGCCATTGAGAGATGTGACAGTGCCGTGGCTCACACCCAGAATGTAGGAGTTGGATTCGGGGCTGTCGGCAACCTTGGTGAAAGAAGGAACACCAGCATCGCATGAAAACTTGAAGACGTGCGAGGGATACTGGATAACGTTGATGTAGATGTAGCCGCCTTCCAGCGGGTACACGCCAGCACCGGAATAGACCGAGTTTTCGTTCTGATACACCTGGAGGACGCGGTCTCCGTTGTTGGTTCCGGTCCGGTAGCCACCAAGATCATCGAGGTTCAAAAAGTAGGTCTTGCCGCTCTTGCCGGTGATGACACCAATGCGAGAAATGTCACCGCAGGAGAATTCACTAGGTAACAGTTCGAGCGGTGAAGTACCCAGATCCTTGTCCGCACCGTCGAGGGCCTGCTTCTCTTGTGGCATGAAAAAGTCGACAATTGTCAAAGAGCCGTCGTCATTGATGGTCATGTGGACAGCGGCTTCCTCAAGAGACGTTGGCGGGCTACGGCCGGCGACCGGAATAGTGGCCAGCTGCGAAGCATAACCATTGCCAGTTCCGAAAAACATGGAGCCTTGGTCGTCCGAAGCCAGACCACCGCCAGACATCCACACGCCACCTCCTGGGGTCGTGTTAGGGATGCCATCGCCCTCGGTAGCCCAGCGCTCCACAATTTGGCCAGTGGTCTTGTCCCAGCCAATGATCCAGCCGGTGAAGTTGTACTGGACACAGTGGGAAGCGAAGCCAGCATAAATGAATTGCCCAGAGTGCAGTAGGCCAGGGCGCTGGTGGTGGATGCCTCCGTTGAACATGCGGGTGGGGTTGTTACGCGCAGTAATGCCCTCCAGGTTAACAGGGAAGTTTGGCTTTTCCGAGAGGTCATTGACATCAAGGGCATGAATGTAGTAGCGTCCATTCGGCCTGCCTTGGGCCACAGCTCCGCCGTTCTGGTCAGCATATGTCTTGGACGTAAGGTAGAGAGTGTCGGTATCCGGGTCGATTACACCGGTAGACGTAACGCCGATGCAGGGGCTGATATCAACACAGCCGTCCAGGTCAGCAGTCAGGAAGGGAATAGCGAGGTTTGTGGAAGCCACGATTGCTCCGGTCTTGGCGTTCAGCTTGTACACGTTGTTCTGTGTGGTGGCGAAGTAGACGTATTGGATGCCGTCGGAAGGTGTGTATACCAGGGGTTGTGAAAAGATCTGCTCTGCTGCGTTGATGTAATTACCTGGCAGCTGAGTCTTGAAGATCTGGGCAAAGTCGTCGCTCCCAACCACTGCAGGATCCATATTGTGATTTCTACCGAATTCGTTAGCTGCTAAGCTCAAGGCGCAGGTCTCGGATCCCACAGTCATCCCATTAGACCATGTCCACTCACGTTTGGTAGCCTGTTCTAGAGTTGTCACCACCCCAGGTGATGGTGTCCGTCGATGCTAGGCCATCCGTAAGATGTACCAGCATGGACAAGGCGGCAATTAGGATTTTGGCCACCATTGTGATAGCTAAGGGCTCTTGCCCGAAAAAAAACAATAAAAAAGCAAAAGGAGACAACAAGGCGGCAAAGATTGGACCACGTTAGAGAATTAAAGGGTATACAAAACTCAAAATCAAAATGGTAATCTAGGCCAAGAGCAAAAGCACTAGTTGCCAAGAAAAGAATGTGAAGAACTAGAGGTGTCCAACCAGAGGAGAGGGAAAGCTACCAAGCAGGAGGCAGAGGGGTCCTTTTTATTCGATAGCCTATGCCTGGAACACTCCACGGCCCATGCTGCTTAGGGGCGGAAACAACAGTCATAGACGAAGACCAGTAGTGGGTGACGAAATGGGGACACTGGGACAGATGGACCCCATATCCCGCACGTTGGTTTAGTGTTGTGAAGCTGACGGATGTGGAGAGCTGGATATCCCTGAGAGCCGCAGAAGGGGTGCTAGAAAGGGAGACAAGAAACACCAATTCTCTTGGATGCAGGTCAAGAGATCTGTTGGTGGCTTTCCCGTCAGCTACTCACTGTGCAGATGACGGTTAGCTACCGTGCATGTAATGTATGTGCGTGCGTCCTCTGGTTCTAGGGCTGACAGGTGGTGTGTCTCGCCACGAGATGTTAACAGTACTTTTCAGTACTTTGTAAAATTGGTGGAAATGGGAGGATACTCGTATGGTTACGGAGAAGACGGAACCCGTGAAGCTACAAGATAGTTGTCTTTTTTGTTCTTTTTTTTTTTGCTGTCTCGTTCAGAGCCAGACAAACTACTCCGCAAGTCTTAGTTGCTGGACTAACACGAGTAGAGGTGACGGAAGGTCCAAAGAAGCCCCCTGCAAGCACATGGGCAGAGATGGCCAATGAGCAGAACGACGGCCCCTGACAAGAGCACTAAGAATGAGTTAGTAGATGTTCTTAAAGGGGAGGTGGTGTGGGTACTTTTGAGCTTTCTGGCGCTCTGCTTCCACTAAGACAGATTGGAGTGATGGCATTGCCAATATCGGAAACTAGATTTGTGGATCGATAGTACGGAATACTCACCGTAGTAAAAAGGGAAAAAAAACCACAGCCCAAAAACTACCGCTAACAGTGCTGTTGGTCGTTTTGCGTCTTTTGGCGTCCTTTTTTTCTTTTTAGGCAATAGGCTTTCGAAGGGGGCAGAACCAATGTTTTGATAATTACATGCGCCCCAACAACCCTAAATTATTTGCGTCGTTTTAATATTGTTGTTGGTCGTTTTGAGCCACTAGTTCTCGAGAAAAAGAACAGGAGCAGGGGCTGGGGACCATCCAGCCCGGTTTCCAAGTCAGACAGCGCCCGTTTTCGCAGCCAGCACTACTCCGTTACTCCGTACTCGTACGTGGGAGGGTCTCTAGGTGCGGCCTGGGTGTTATTTCTTCGTCGTGTTTTCCCTCATACGAGTACGAGTATGTAGAAGTACTATCAGAAACTGGTGACTGCTGGGTCCGTTGGTGGCTCACAGCTAAGATAGCGGTCCCACTGGGTCCAACACACGCGCTGTGATCGGATGGTAAAAGCATGCACGTTGCAGTTTTCCACTATGTGACTGGGAATTCAGCCCCAGCACCATACGCCTATTTTGGGGAGAGCTGGAGCCCGAGCTCATAGGATGTTGTTGTCTGGCGTCGTTTAGCCCAGTACTCGTAGTTCGTATCCGTCCAGGCAGGGGGGTATGTTTATGTATACATACGAGTACCCGAACATGCTTGACAAAACATACTCATATGTACAATTTCCACGCCGAAGGATAAGAAATGCTTTATGTAGGTCGTCTTGGTATATTGGATGCTGTGCCTTCGTTGTGTCGGTGCGTCAGAGAAGCATGTTTTGCTGCCGGCAGCGCTCGAGTCGGCCCCGGTTCGTGCCAATGCCACTATCGTATCGGAGAGCGTCCAAGCACTGTCCCGTGAGCTTGGTAGCTTGGTTGTGTATGATGTAGTCGTAGATGCGCTCGTAGGCGCTTTTCTTTCTCGTTGTGGCGCTCGTCGGGTGACGAAAAAGACGTGAAGTGGGCAACCTTGGCTTTTATGGGAAGATGAGCAAGCAAGCACAAGCACGCAGCTGTGCCTGAGCCAGGCTGCTGTCTTCGGGGTTGCGTCGAGACGGCTGGGTAATTCTTACCTCGAGTTTCCCAAAGCAGCGCCACCACATCGTTGTGGCAGAGTGAGGCAAGGCTTCAGCAGTGTTGTGTGGCACACGAGCTGCTCCACGTTCTCCACGCTGCTCCCGTTTCCTCGACCAGCTTCTCTCTGAGGGCTTGGGTCACGAAAACGTGCAGACGGCAGGCACGGCAAACACGGCAATAACGGCAGGGGCTACAGGAGCGTGTCCAGACGGGAAGGAGCCACCTGTACGAGTACGCTATGTAAGATACTTCTCTGAGGTTGTCTCTACGAAGTAGCTGCAGCCTGGAAATGCTGGCCTGCAGAGACATGGCGCGGATCAACACTGTGTTTCACTGCAGCGAACAAGGCACTGTATGCAGGCTATTTGCTAGGCTATTGGAGCACCAATTGCCCACAGACTGCGCAACCTGCGGCGCCGGCTGTATACAGGGACCACTGCGTTGGCCACCTGTTCACGTATCTTACGATTAGTTACAGAGGACGGAGTAATCACTGCATAGTTACTCATACAGGGATGAAGACGAGTACACTATACGAGTATGAAGCAATTATGCTATGCGGCGGAGGTGCAGGGTCTGGTCTGACTCGCATGACTGCTCCCTAGATGCAACAAGCAGGAGCTTTGGACTGTGCGCGGTCGGCGCTGTCTACTGTGCCCGGGAGAATAGCCAGTGGTTTGCCAAAAAGGCGATGGTTTCTCCGTGCTCCGCGACTCCTACATACAGCTTCCATTTAATATCTCGGGTGCCAGGTCTTGCTGTATGCTCCCGAGTTGAAGCTTGTCGCAAAAGGTCTCGCAAGTCTCACAGAAATGTGGGAGAATGAGACAGGTCGCCAGAACTACTAAATATGTACATATATGAGACAAGGGCACATGTTGCTTCAACAATGACACTGTGCTCGCCGTACGGAGTGGTGAACCAATACGTCAGCGCACTCGTACAAGTAAGAAAAGCAGAATTGCGAGTCGCAACCGACTACATAAGTCGTAGGCGCACAGCCCCTCCTTTCGCTCCTTCCGTTGGTTGTGCACGCACGACTAGTTCGTAAAGCAAAGCAACGCACCGTATCTTACCTCCAAGATCACTGTAACAGCAGCCAGATGGTGCCTGGCCAGCTCTTACGAGTACTCGTATGATGCTGTGGCGTGTGGAGTCGTGTTTGGGTGTGGCGTTTTTTAAGCCAAAATAGCGGGCACTGGCCAGCGTCTCCAAAAAGGCAGTTACGGAAACAAGAGCTGAGTCCCAAGGCAATCACAGATTGGGTGGAGACTTCTCCCGAGGACTACCTTGCTTAGTGGGCTAGCTGCAGGCGCTCGAGCCGAAATTGCACAGGGGTTGCGAGAATAGCGACTTTCCGCACCCCTGACCCTAGCAGTTGCGCAGCTTTTTCTCGTTCGCCTCCGCACCATTTATTACGACTTTTCTGCTTTCTTTTTATGACCGCTTTAATTTGACATATACATAGTCACGAAGCAGGAGGCTTGTAGTCTATGGCCTGCACTCCTACACTCCGTATTCGTGCATAGGGGAAGAGCTGTGCTCGTATAGGTTGAGTGAAGAGTCTGCGCATGTCTTCCTACAGCATTCCTCGGAGTAGGGCGACAGTAAACAGCTCTTTGCTCACATCCACAAACTAGCACCACTAGATAGATATCATAGATTGCAGTGAAAGGCCAATTTAAGAGCACTTCAGATCTGTGGCCAGCTTCCTAACGCGGCAGGTGAGATAAACGACCACGGCTTAAGTACTCCGGAAGGAACGGTAGGCTGAGATGCTAACAAAACTGTATAATTGCATAAAGGACAGTAACCAGCCCTACAGAAGTATGTGTGTATAATTTGAACCTCATGCGCCTTCCGTACTCTGTAGGCCATCTCTTTGGCATAGTACACTTTCATTACTACTCGTACGTGCATGCATACTCGTATGCATACTCGTATCATGAAAGCCACCAGGTGGTGGCTAGTCATCCACCTGCGGCGTGGTGTGGTTTCGTTGCTAACAGTACTGTACTCAAACAGATAGATGTATGTATACTCCCTAAAAGCACAGTAACTACTTCCAGGTCCGGCGTCCGACGTCCTATGAATACAAGGATATACGTCGTAGAATGCCCAGAATAATGGCCGATTTTGCTTTAGAGCACAGCATTTCCTAGCCACGCTTGTGATGCAAGGGACCCTTTTTCTCTGCTTTATTCGGATACATAGTGCTGCCTCGCCCCTGTCACTCTTCCGAATATGGCTTGCCTGAAACCTCCTTGATGTGAAAGCTGAACGGAGTACATGCAATTCGGCACACAGTCCAGGGGAATAGAAAATGTTAAATAAAAACGAGGCCAAGACAGATACCATTCCTAGCCTGCATAAGCATGGGCTTGACATGCGGGCTACCAGTGGACCGATGGCTAGCGCAAACTTTCTTAGTGAGCTTCTGTCCATCAATACATATTTTGATCGGGGCAGGATGTCTCTCCCTTTGCCTATTACAACACCAGAAGCGGCCAGCTGCCGAGACAAATGCTCACAGAGATCCTGGGGCACAAGCAGCGGCAACATGTCAACCGTTTTTGTTTCTTTCTCCTACTCAGCTCCCTTACCTGAATATTTCCCTGCTTCTCTTGCCATGCTGAGTGCTCGGGCAGCATTAGCTTGTCTTGTCTTGCCCTTACACGTGTGCATTTCCAATGCTCATACCAGCGTGAGTACAGATTGCATGACGCGTACATACGACTACGATCAGTGTCAACGTACTCCGTACAACCATGAGTACCATCGTGGTGTGTACATGCATACATATGCGCTCCAGTTATGCACGGCCGGCCAAGACTTGCGTGGTGCTTTTTGGCTTCAGCTCCTACCTGTTGCCATCGAGTAGGGCGAGTACGGAACATGCAGTACTTTTTCCTGTCTTTCTTGATTGCTCCACTTCGTTGTGCCCAGGCAGCTGAAATCCCCCCCCTCTCTCTTTTTACTCTAGCCGCTGCGGCTGTAATTTGTAATATGGTGGCTGGCTAGATTATCATCGGCTTGCAGCATACTTGTATACGTCGTACGTACGTCGTAGACAACAAGTATGCCCCGTGGGACCAGACGCTAACAGTTAGACCATAATCATTTCTATTTCTCCAATATTCAGAGCACACTACTCCATATCTTAGAAGTACCGTGCTGTGTACGAGTATTAACGCATCTCTGTATACGAAGGCTAGAACGGCCATGAAGAGCCGCTACACCAAACCCTTTTTCTCATTCTTCTCGTCGAATGCAACCTACTTTTGCCAGCCGTCGCCGGACATAAATTAGCTCAAATACCGCAAACACTCAACGCACCCATTATGTACATGCACGGCGAAGACTGTTCCACTCGTGTATGCACCTCTTCGCCGAATCACAGCTCTGGTGCCACTGCTGGGCGCATTTTAAATATACTTGGTGTGGAGTCTGGCCCACTGGTTACGGACAGAAAGCCCAGCGGCGTGAACATCCTTTCTCCTGTTGGAAACCTCTTGGTGTACGAGTACTCGAAATCGGTGCGAAGTAGGTCTCGTGTGCAAACTACAATTAGCGTACGGGGTGTGCTGTCAACCTTCACACCCTTTTCTATGTACGTTGTACTACCACAAGGACTGTACGAATACTCGTAAGGAGGTTAGAAACATGGGGTGCCAGTATCGATGCCATGCTAAAGGAGCACGCGTACGAATCTCATACATCCAGAGCACAGCGTACAGATCGATACTCACCAGTCCTTTTAATCAGCTGTTCGATTGTATTGCCTTATTGTTGATTCTGTAGAATATGTGACCCCTATCACCAATTATGGAAGATTCAAACTTGATAAAGTCCACAGAACCTCAAACCCAACACGTCAGGAAAGCATGTATCTACATCAAGACTTGGAGTACAGAAAACCCCTCCTTCCCTAAATATCTATCAATGAATCATGTGCGTGCTCTCTTTCTCGAGCCCCCAGAGCCACCATCTGAGCTTCGTTTTCTACTCCCTGTGCCTGTTGACTTTTCGCTTGACCTGTTCGAGGTTACTGCCGGGGCCAAAGCACCGCCACCGCCAGGCGCATCAACAGTAGCGTCTGCCGCCGAAGTGGCAGCATCTACCACCGCAGGAGGCGCTGGTGCTGCGGGGGGCGCGTCTGCCACTTGGGGGGGCGCTGGTGCTTGCGAAGCAGAACTGTTTGTGCCCCCGTTCTGGTAAGCCCACCGTGAATCGCCGGCAACAAATCGGGGAACCGTGTCCACGGGCGGTACATCTTCCACTTGGCCCGGGTTCATCGGCACACGGAATATCCGTTGATTTGACGCTGGGTCCTGGGGAAACTCTTCAATCCACTTTTCATAAATCAACATCACCGGATCAAACATGTTTCTCTTGGATGCGCGGCCCAATGTGGGCGACGTGTTATCAATCTTTCGGAGCGACCACTCCAGTTCCACATGTCTGTCCGAAACTCTTGACCAGGCGCCGTCGCTGTCCTGTTCGATCTTGTTCAGGACAGCAAGTTGTCGTTGGGGGCCGGGACACGGATTTCGCATCTGATATTTCAGCTTCTCATCAACCGCCGCTCTCTTGTGGTTAGATGCTGCCACTTCCGCCCATGCATCGCCTGGGCTTGTCACAGGTCTGTGGGGGAGGTTCCGTACAAATGCTACGTAGTGACCGGCCGTCGGCAAAGCCCCATTGTGGCTCACCACAGAACTCAGACGGTAGACGACTTTGCTGCCTTCAGCGTAGACGTGTGGCTCTAGCCAGGGCGTGATATCCAGGTATTCAGATAGACTAACAATATCGTGCATCTTGAACGTTTCTTTTTTCCTGGCGTTGTAGTCTAATCGGTTGATGCGTACGACGAGTACTTCTGGTGTCGCCTTGAATCGAAGGAGCAGCGTTTTTCCAGTCACTATTTGATGGCAGCGACTGCAAGTTGTCCGGTCGTCGATGACCCGTTCCATATGCCCAGCAATCACTGTCTCGATGCTATGGTGCCGCCCGCCCTCAGGCAACGTCTGTTGAATTTTCACCTCAAGTCCGTCATCAGTCTCCACGATGTCTCGTCGTACTCTCAGTGGGTAGCGGCAGACCGTGCAAAGATCCCGCACAGAGAGCTTCATGCCAAACGTGCCATCGAGACACTCGACTCCTCTGAATGGCTCGTAGGCTTGAGGAGAGCGCAGAAACTGGCCCCTGATGCTCCCCATCATCCATACAAAGAATTCGGATACATCTTGCTGCATCCGGTAGATAGCCGACCTTTCGGGAGGCACGCCAGACGGGGCGTCTCCTATTCCAGTACAGGACGAAAGCCAGCTTTTTTCTTCCCAAGATTCGACACTATCCCCAACGCCTCTCATTTGCCCATACTTGGCCACCCGCCAGAAGAGAGTTACCATCTTTTCGTAGCTGTTTTCCGGTGCCATGGGGTGCACGCCGGCACGGTCCCAGTAAGAGACCGCCACGTGGTAGAGGCGGGTCAGAAGATGAGTTCCAACCTGGTTCTGGAAGGCTCTCACATTTTCCGTGTGGGCAAACAGGTAAGACAGAAATCGGTCTGTATGAAGTAGCGCCACGAGCAAGGCGTTCCGGTAACATAGACACCCAGGATTGTTTATTCCACGTGGAATCAAGGGCAAGTGGATAGGAGCTGCCATGTCTCTTCTAAGCTGGACAAGAAAGCCATGGATTGGCTCTTTATCCGGCTCGAACAGCATACCCCCTGATGCTAATGCATTCTGCACATCCATATGCGCCTCGGTCGCCGTCGGGAGGCCCCCAGTGGTCGCACTCTTGTTCGATGTAGCTCTATTGCTTGTCGATAGTACGGAGGGTCCATTTCTGGTGGTTTTCCCTCCCCTAGTCTTGGATTGGTTGGTGTTTTCTGTATCTGCGTTGCCTGACACCGCTTTTTCGGTGGTTGTAGTCTTCATAACTGAAGAAGCCAGCCTTGCTGCGGTGTCAGCTAGAGGCGTACGGGTTTGCGTTATCGCGGGACCGATTTTGCGCCTCGTTGTGTCGTAAGCGCAGTTGCTCTTATGGAATGAGAAGCAAATTTTGTATTAAGTTAGTAGTGAAAAGGGCAGACTGAGAGAATGTATTCGCTAAGAGATCAACGAAGCCTAGATCTTATTCCAATGAATGTTAAGAAAATAAGGAGGCTCCCGGTTAGAAAATGGGGCCATTATTTATATTGCACGAGTATAGAGCAACAGCAGTACATACGAAAAGGGCGTTTGTAGTGGACGTTTCTTTGTTGCAGCAATTAATAGATTCAGGGAGCTTGCCCCGGAAACGGTCACATTCATCGTTATAGGTAATTCGAGTCTCCAATAACCAGACAAAGGCTCAATTGGAGATTCTTTATTCTCTCGTTTTAAAATATACTTGTCACTGGGTAGTATGTTGAATACTAGAAAAGCAAACGCATCCGGAAACGAACCCAAATGAGTTCTGCGGGAACTATGTTACTAGCGTGTTGGGCAACGCATCCGGAAAACTACTATCTATCATTTCAAGATCGACGAAGAAAGACAAACTTCATTGCTATACCTCTATACTATTTTTGTCTGCTCAACTAGTGTGCGCTGGCCATATACAGGGGATTGTGTACTGGGTCAACGCAACAGCAACTCAAACCCTTTGCCTTGGACAACAAGTGTGTCTCTTCCCGGCCCTTACTTCTTTACACACCGCGGAGAACGCTCAACGAGTCGCAAATAAAGTCATTACACTGGTACCATACATTTTCCACGGCGAATCTGCATCCACTGGCGAATGCCATTGATACCGAAGCCGAATTGGATGAAGCTGAAAAAAAGGGGGTGCAGCTTAGTAGAAGAAAGAAAGCCAGGAGCAATTTAGATTCACAAGAACTTACGCCATGCTGAACATGCCAAAAAGAATAGAACCTGCCACTCCTGCTGTCAAGGTTGTCGCATCAGGAGCAGTCTTATCGAAGTCAGCGGCGGAAAAATGGGCGAGGAAGCCGCCAGCGATGGTGAGGCCTGATCCAATACAGAGGCCATCGTAGATTGCCCGCAACAAGCACTCTGTCCGGCGATTCAGGTGATAGATCAGATATAGCTCGTATGCGTTTCTGCACAAGGCCGTCAGGCTTGGGGTCAAAATAGGATTCATCCACTTGGGCCGGTTGATGACGCGCTCGGCAATGAAAGACAACACAAAAAGCATCAAGGCAAGGATGATGCTGATCCAGCAAGCCGTTAGATAGAATGGCCGGTACTTGGAGGCGCCGGCACCTGAGCCATACCAGCATTCTTCGGCGCGGTATGCAGCACGGCGGCAAGGCACGACCTGTGCAGCTGTGCTTTCGACGTGGAATACACCAGTACTGGATGTGGCTGTCCCGTAGTTGGCATCATCAATCCCTAGAGCCTGAAAGGGCTTCAAGATGGGGGCTGTAGTTGAAGTTGATGTACGAACCGATTGTGACGCCATTGTGTGTGATAAAAGAAGCAAAAGTACACAAGCTCATAAGTCGGTCGACTCTTGATAATTAAATGCAACACAATATTTGGTTTCTACTCTATTGGTAACCGAGGTGCGGCAGGAGGGTACCAAGGTTTATATACACATGGCTCGTCTTTGGTCTCAATCTTGCAAAATTTGAGGCTTGTGAGGCTATGTTATTCCTCGGGAATCGAGCCGTATTTCGTATTTCATTCCACGATTACGAATGAGTGCGAGACACACTTCGCCTCGGTCCCAGCATTAGGGGTGGGTGGCTGGGTATCTGATTGGTCTGGTGTCTTCCAGTGCAGACTCGTACTTCGTTTGCGTCGTTCCGTCCCCACTTATGTAACCGAGGACTCGCGTTTGTGTGGCATTCTTTCACAACACCTCTAGGAGTTGCGAGCATTGCTGTTTTCACGAATTCACTCAAATAAAAACGCCTATGGTAGACCAAGCACTCAGGAATACACGCAAAACGACTCAGGGAATCGAATTAGGAATGCACGACTTGGCATTTTATGTGCCCATCTTCTCCGTACAACTCAATTTTGCTAGCTTGTCGGTCTTATTAAACATGGCACAGAAGAACCGCCCGCGACAGTGCCCAATTTTGTCCTGTAAATTTTGCAATTTTATGTGCTTGCGACTCTCAGTGTGCGTATTTCTAGCCCTACAGCCAACCCGAGACAAATTCAATGCAAGATTCGGATGAAATTGGTAATAGAGAATCAGCATAGTATTTAGGAGATGAGGAAACCGACGGTGTAAAAACGCGGGGCGGCGCCATATTCTTCCTTCAGCGTTTATTCCCTTTCTCCTCCTTTTTGCTGGTTGCTAGCTCTAGATGAGTCGATCACGCCCTTGGGACGACATCGATATAAAAGGAGCACCTTCACTGCATCTCTGATATACTGCGTTGGGCATACGAATACCTGTAAGCAAAACGCCCCCCATCGGGTTAAAGCCTAAACAGGAAAGGATACCTCCTCTCTGACCTCGCGGTTGTTGTTCCCTGGTCGGCCTGGAATGCTGCATGGGCCTGCTCAGCTCCAGATCGCAAGACTAGAGACGAGATATGTCTCTGATGATTCAATCTTAGAAAATTCAATACGTGTCCTGCTATCTGCTTTGTTTTCCATGGTATATTAATGATGCGTATTGTACGAGTTCCAGTCGTTTGTAGTTAGCTAAATACAGAGATAGCCAATAGCGAGGCTTCCACCACAACTGGATGATGAGGAGGAGGTGGGAGGGGTATTGGCACGGACATAATAGGGCACGATTCATCAGGTTGTAATGCTGAGACAGCGCTTCCACCCTGTCTACGGAGCACGCACCTCACACATATCTAGACATCCCTGTAGCCGTAAGTATCGTCTCCTGCGGCACCTAGCTCTCCTCCCACAACAACAGCAAGTCATCTACCACCATCTCTCGCCATGAGCGCCGAAGCTGGTTTCCTGCGGACCGTTTTGGCATCAACATGGGGGTCTCGTTTTCTTGCTGCCTCCCTTTTTTATGTCTTGCTATGTTCGGTCCTTCGCTTCCGCCATGAGCGCAACCTTCGACGCCGCTTTCCCTTCCCCAACAGGGCGTCGTTGGCGTCCATGACCTATGATGAAGCGCAGATAATTCTCACCACCATCACGCAGTGGGAGTTTCCATCCATGCATGTTCTCGCGCTGCAGTTTGCCATCTTCAAAACCTACGGGTTTCCCACGATGACACAGTTGATTGCTTCGACAAAGGCCTTCACTGATCCCAAATCAGCTACTAAACGGTTAGTAGGCTCTGCTGCTGCGTCTGCCTCTGCGAATCCGTGTCGAGCCGGGCAAAAAAAAGCTGACTCCAAAAACCTACTGTATGTAGTTACGAAGACACTGTCATTATTTTTAGTGAGTATGTAGGCATTCTCCCTTCTTGTGTTCTCCTTCCATCTAACCTAAGGCTAGATTCATGCTCAATCCGCCGACATCAAAGCGCTCCCTCGAGGCGATTTCCCGGATGAACTTTTTGCACAGTCGCTACAAGGCCGCTGGCAAGATCTCTAATGCCGACTTCCTCTACACACTGTCCACCTGCGTCACCGAGCCCATTCGTTTTATGCGTCTCTACGAATGGCGGCCCCTCAATGACATTGAAAAGTGCGCTATCGGCATGTTCTGGAAATCGCTCGGCGAGTCCATGGGTATCGAGTTCGACGGCTATTTGGCGCACGGACACAAACGCGACTGGCGGGACGGCCTTGACTTTGTCGACGATATTACAGCTTGGGCCAAGCAATACGAGATCGATGCTATGCGGCCGGATCCCGTGAATACCAAGCCCGGCTATCAGCTTGTCGACATGCTGATATACCATGTGCCTACCTTTATCAAGCCTTTTGTCATAGAGGTGTTGACGGTACTGATGGGCCAGCGCCTACGAGAAGCTTTCCTGTGCGTCCCGGTACCCCCCTCCACTTCTTCAGCTTTTTAGTGCAGCCTTCTAACAATTTACCAGATATCCCGAGCCAAGAATCGTGGCTTACGCAGTGGCCTACAGTGCTCTTATCGTTCGCCGCTTCATCTTTCGCTTTCTTCTCCTGCCACGAATGACACCCCGAGTCGAGATCTCCGACAAAGACCCGAATACAGGCCGTCGTTACCATCTTCATTACCTCGTCGAGCCTTGGTACACACGGGCTTCGTGGTGGAATCGCTGGGGCCCTCTGGCACTAGCTACACGTGTTCTCGGTGGCATGGTGCCGGTAGCTTCGAAGGAAAATGAAAGCTGGATGCCACAGGGCTTCGTGATGGAAGATATTGGGCCTCGTGATATGATGGGCAAAGGCTCACAGCAAGTTGCTGCCGGTGTGAAGGAGCTCCGCAAAGAACGCAAGTCGGGTTGCCCGTTCTAAGGCTGGAAGTTTGCAGGCTGCCACATTTTCATATGGGCTTGTACTTGTTCCTGTTCTGTGGTATACTTTCGGCGCCCGGGAATAGGCGTGTGTTCGAGCATCAACAGGAGTGCAAAGTGCCTACGAAAACTAGAATACAGAAGTAGATTAGCTAGGTGTCGCTGCATACCTTTTGGAGGTCGATAGCGCTTGCCCCGCCAGAGATTAGTGGCTAGAACTAGTACTGCTGCTGAAAAGCACGCTCGCCGTCATCCATCGTCACTAGGCCCCGCCAAGCGCTTGGGCCACCAGTCGAGCTCGTGGTTGCCCCCGCCTTTCCATTATTCTCTCGTACAAGAAAACACTTCTCTCCATCATCGCAAGAGCCTCTTTTGACGACGCCAGAACCGGGCTAAGACATCCGCACTCCAGCAGGCCATTGTCCTTTGCCCCTAGTGTCTTGCGAGTATATCTTACTGTCGAAAGGGTTCGGTCTAGCCATTTCTTTCCTTTTGCTCCCTTTACTTGGCTTGAGTCTCCTCACCACAACGAGATTGGGTTTTCAAGTTTCGTCTTCCATCTTCTTTACGATCTAGATACCCAGTAAATTCAAATCCGCCATGGCCGACCTGGACGCTGCCTCAGGACTACCCACGACGTCCGGGCCAATCTTCGGAACCGACATGCGTGGCGAGGTGAAGAAGCCTAAGAAGCGCAAGGTGCTGCTGATGGGCAAGAGCGGCTCCGGAAAGTCTAGTATGCGCTCGATCATCTTCAGCAGCTATCTTGCTCGCGATACACGCCGACTGTGAGCCAGGCCCGATCCAGCACCTCTCTTTCTGTATTTCAAGTGTCGCATGTGTATGTTCAATGAGGCTAATCTGAATCTCTTCACCAACAGTGGCGCCACGATCGATATTGACCTTTCCCAAGTCAAGTTCCTCGGCAACCTCACGCTGAATCTTTGGGACTGCGGTGGCCAAGAAGCTTTTACGGAAAATTACCTCTCGCAGCAGCGCCAGCACGTGTTCAGCAACGTCGGTGTTCTCATCTATGTATTCGATATTGAGTCGCGCGACGTCGAACGGGACCTCGCGACCTACGTCTCGGTCATCTCTGCTCTAACGCAGTATTCATCGGGTGCCAAGGTGTTCGTCCTGATCCACAAAATGGATCTAATCCTAGCCGCGTCTCGCGAGGCCGTTTTCGAGGAGCGGGTGCGCCTGGTCCGCCAGAAAACAATAGAGTATCTCCGCAACGCGGCAGCGGGTGGCAACAACGGTGCCGGTAGCGTGACCGGGGGAGGTGGTGGAAGTGGACAGGGCTCTGGCAACAGCGAGGCCAGCGATGGTGTGCCAGACCTTGAGCTGACCCCGTTTGCCACCAGTATCTGGGACCAGTCGCTGTACAAGGCATGGGCCAGCATCATCCATGATCTGGTGCCGAACTTGGCGTTGATCGAGACGAATTTGGGCCATCTCGGCCGGTTGGTCGAGGCCGAGGAGATGCTGCTGTTTGAGCGCACGTCTTTTCTAGTGGTGTCGCACTGGAATAGCGATGAAGGGTCGCGCAACCCCTGCGAAGACCGCTTCGAGCGCATGAGCAACATCCTGAAGAGTTTTAAGAGCTCACTTGCGCGGTATACTGGCACGCCGCGCAACGCGGAGCAGTTCAAGTTGTTTGAGCTGCGGTTCGGCGTGCGCTTCAACCTCTTCATCGGTAAATTTACTACGAATACGTACATCCTAGTGGTGCTGCCACCTGGCGAGGCACGGTTCAATGCAGCGCTGCTGAACACGCAGATTGCAGCTAAGCAATTTGAGTTCCTCGACGTCCCCGTGGGCATTAACAAGGACTATGGGGTGTCCCAGCCACAGCAACAGCAACAGCAACAGCAACAGCAACAGCAACGTCAGCAGTACGTGTCTGGAGCCACCCGTGGCTACGGGGCGCCTCCAGATTCATCGGTGTATGCATGACGGCTGCGGACATTAAGAAGACTGCAGGAAGGCATCGGGATTTGGGGCGTTAGGCGCTGGCGTTCGTTGTGTAGGACAGAGGGAAAGAATGATCTGTATTGCTGTAATGTCGTTATGACCACTTCACTCAAAGGCAATGCACCAAGAGCTTGAAAGCACGTTATTGCGTCTTGCATTGCCATCTTTTTACCCCAATGCACGGTTCATACGCCATGTTACTACCGAGTAGCACTGATAAAAACAAGAGCAATGTGAAAAATCACTCAAACAAGTGAACCAGAAACGTCGAGACAAAAAATCAAATGCAGCAAGTACCCCATACCAGCCAACTCGTGACGTCGTAGTCCCTCTTCTAACGTGTCGAAGTGTATGTTTTTCGTGTCATAGTCTGTGTGCAGTGGGTTTGTCCATTTTCATGACCACCTGCTATCAAGCCTGATACTCATGCCCATTTTCATGACCACTTGACCACTGCTGCCCCGCCGCGCTTGAACTCGCTGGTCTCGCTCAACACCACGCTGTGGTCTGTATGCTCCTTGTTGGGGAACGTAGTAGCCAGCACCCAGGCACGAGACTGGGTGGCTGGGCTGGCAGCCTGCACAAAATTGTAGACGTCACCAATGGTCTGGGACGCGTTGAAACGGGCTGGCAGCCGCGTTCCATCAGGTAGCTGCACACGGATTGTGATAGTTGGCTGGGACTCGTCGATGGCCGGGGGGGCGGGGCTGCTGGAGCCCGAGGCAGCAGCAGGACCTGTGGAAACGGCTGCTGCTGTGGCCACAGCGGCAGCCAGTGAGGCCACAGGGGTGGCGTCTCCAGGAACAGGGCTGCCGAGACGGCGGCCCTCGCCGGAAAAAGGCCGGTAAACGCGCGGTAGCTGGTGCCAGGCCTCCTGGTGCTGGTGCAGCTTGACGTCCACCGGCTGGCCCATCTGCACATTCATAAGATGAAGTGGAGCGCGGCCCTGGCGGATCATCTGTAGATCGGCGGCATTGTTAGGGTCGTCGAAGCGGAACAGCGGCCCGTCGTCTATGCTGAAGCCGTCCTGCCAGATATGTAGCACACGTTCCTGGAGCTCTTCCTCGGCCGCATCACGCCGGCTTCCACCCGGGGATGCAGACGCGTTTGGAATTGTCCGCGACGGCACACCCTCACCGCCGAGAGTCTGGCCGGAGCCAACGAAACGCCGAGGGGGCTGCGAAGGTCCGGCCTCGGCCTGCTCTCCGCGAGCTTGGTTTCTATCATTAGTGTTAGCAGCGGCCGACTCACACGCCCACAACGGCCAATTTCAAGTCACTTACGCCCGAGCCTTGGCCACAATCTCACGAATGAACCGCTTGGAATCGTTAGACGCGCCGCCCATCCCGGGATCTTGTACAGCCAACCCAGACTTCTCGCCTCCGGCGAATAAATCGCCACGCCCGTGACCGTCGTCGCCGTCGTCACCGTCGTCTTCCTCCTCGTCATGTTCGTGGGGTCGGCTGCTGCTCATCAGCGAGCTCATGGTCATCAGACCCTTCTTCTTGGCAGGCGCTTTGCTAGCCGACTTGGCGGCGCTTGAGCTTGACGCCGAGCTTGCAGACGGAGCTGGACGGCCGTCGAGAGTCCGGGGTCCTGTGTATGCGGGCTCGGCCGCGGGCGTCGAAGCAGCGGTGGCCTGTGCTCCATCGTTGTCTTGCCGCTCGAAAAAGTTGGCCAGCGCCAAATCGTTGTCCCAGTCAGCTGTGTTGAGGTGTTGGATGGCCTAGGATGGCACGGAATGTCGTTAGTGGCCACTCAAAGGCCCACGCATGTGCCAGGCAAAACATACCTCTTCCGGTGACACGCCCGTTACGCCGCAAAAGGCACTGACGAGTTCATCGTGAGATGGTGTGTCGGCCATGATGCTGCTTTGTGGAAGATGGCCGAATAAACTAAATATATGTGCTGATGCTAGCGAGGTCTAGTTGTATTTGTAGGAACTGGCCGAGTTGAACACAGTAGGTGGTCTGTGAATCTGTCGATTGAAAGAGAGAGAAAAAAACATCTAAAGGCGCAACAAAGAAACCGAAAGCCACCGAATGGTTATGTTGATGTGAATGGTGGGTGGTGAAGCGTGCGGGAAGAGGCAAAGCTGGCAAAGCAATTGGCAACTGAACTTGTCCGAAACAGCGTTTAGGCAGCTCGCAGGCAACGTCAAGCTTTAGCAGGTTGGGACTCTCTGTCTTCCAGCTGCGCCCCGCCACCACCACTTTTTTGGCCGCACGTAATTGGACCTAGGCGGGCGCCTCGCTCTCTCCACGTACGGCCAAAGGATCCTCCGTGTTCCGGGCCTCTCAGCGGGCGCTCGTAGCGCTAGAGAATAACGCGGCAGAGGGGGCTCGAACGACACCTCGAAAAGTTCCAGTGGGGCTCCAATAGCCAGCATAAAGCCACCACGAAAACAGCACAGCAAGCACGGCAAACCCAGCGACAATAGCACAACGGCGGGCTAGCGGGGCGGACTTTACAAGGACAGCTACGAGCGCACGAGTCGACGTACGCAGTTAGCTACGAGTTCTCCGTAGTTACGGAGCATGTAGCTCGGCGCCAGGGAACGAGTTCCGTCGCTTTTTTCAGAATTGGTCCGGGACCCCAGCTCGACCAACCCTCTAACTCCCCCTTCTTTTCCAGAGCCTTCACGACCTCGATTCACACCGAATTCCCTTGGGGCAGCAGCACCCACCCAACCACTCGCCTCTTCGCCCAATCCCCCCTCGTCTGTCCACCAGCGAGATTGCCACCGCGACAAGCGTCCTCTTTCTGCCAGCGGTGTGCATCTAGCTAGGTGATTCGGAGAACGGGCCCACTAACGTCCGAATACCGGTAGAGGGGCACAGAGAGAAGATAACGAGACGAGAGAACAAGACAGACGGGAGAAACCAAACTATCACAAGAACACAGACATGGCCTCCGACGAGATATCTAACCCCATGGCGGAGTCGGGCGTGACGATGCGGTCGGACAGCGAGCAGTACTCGGGGGCGGAGGAGCTGTCGACGTCGGTCGAGTCGTCACACTCGCGGGACGAGCCCATCATACTGTACCAGCCGCCGACGCTATGGTCGCTGCTGCGGGGGGCCTCGATCAACCTGTTTCTGCCGTTCGTCAACGGCATGATGATGGGCTTTGGCGAGCTGTTTGCCCATGAGTTTGCCTTCCGGCTAGGCTGGAGCGGCACCCGGGTATGTTTTCCTCCGTGGTTCTCTGCTTTCTGCTGCCGACTCCATTCTCCCATGCTAACGTCTAGGTCTTTCCCCTGTCGAGGCGAGAAGCCCATCCGATCGGCCCCGGCGTCGAAGTGCGCGAGCGGCGGCCGTCTTTCTGATCGGACTGACTACGGTCTCTACGAACGAGGCCGGACGGCCCTGGAAATCTCCTGCCGATCCCGGAAGTAGACTACGGGCTGGCAATGTGTGTCGGTGCTGTGACAGAAGTACATACAGCAGGCACAAATTGATGAGAGTTATGCATGGCATTTTAGATTTGGACACGGCGTACATACGGATGATCACCTCCCCCCAAATCCAAGAAGTTGCTAAAAAAGAAAAAGACAGAGAGTGGGGGGAAAAAGAGATGCGGCTGAAAGGCAGTCCAAGAATGAACAATATTTGTACATAGTCTGATACAATAAGAGAACTTGCCGACAGTTTCGGTTAGACACGAACCTACAGTGCTTGCATAGGTGGGCGTATGGCAGTCGAGGGCCAAGTCCTCAATCGGGGATGTCAAGTCGTGGCCACCGCGCAAAAGGCGGTCATCTCTATTAGCTACTCGCTGACCGGCTTTCGCCGGGCCGATACCAGGTGCCCATAGCCTGCTAGCTTATTGTACACACGTAAGATACATAGCGTAGTGTGCCATGCACTAACGGCCCCCGCCATGGCCAAAACGGGCAGGGGAAAAAATGACCAGGCTTATTATGCGCTTGACGGCCCATCGTCTTTCGACCTTTTTCTTCGCGTACCTCGACGACGTTCCGCGCCATTTCGCCTCCACGACCTCGCGTGCGCACTCTCCGCAGCCAATTGGAGGCTATCGTGCGTACCTCAGTCCACGATGCTTCCCAGCAGGGGCCTTGTCCAAAAGAGCCAGGCTTTACCGGCCTCGCAGTTCCCGCAAATGGTGAGTAGAATTTTGTCCTGTTTTTTTTTTGGCTGTTTTTTCGCTTTTCGTTTTGCGTCCTTTCATAGCCACTGATCGTCTGCGCAGGCCCGCCCACAATATGCACACACAGCAGTCGGTCGACATGTACGAGGCTTTGGCACTGCGCTGCGTCGAGGGCGTGCTTCGCCAATGTTGATCAGCCAGGTTGCCAGCCATCGGCCATCGCTTGCGGCGGCCACTCGCCTGTCCTCTCGCTCTCCGACGACCCCCGCGGCCGCCTTCTCCCTCTACCCGTGGTCATACTTTAAAAAGTCTACCCCGGCCCCTGACGCCGCGGAAGCTACCAACACCGCCACCACCTCCATGGCTGTTCCCACACCAGAAGCCACCTCGGCAGCCATCCCACCTCCTCCCCAACCCCTGACAGACTCTGCCTCCACGATCTCCGACACCGTCCAGGCCTCTTCCTCCACTGCCACTGCCACAGCTACAGACCTAGCAGCCGGCAGCCAGGCCGAACTATCGCGGCTGCTCGACGGCTCGGCGCTGCTCGACATGCCCGAGCAGATCGGCTATCTCAAGGCGATCGGCCTCGACTTTGGCTGGGGCCCGACGGCCATGTGCCAGTGGCTGCTCGAGCACGTCCACGTCTACACCGGCCTGCCGTGGTGGGCGTCGATTGCGGTCACGGCGCTTCTGTTCCGTGCGGCGATCCTGCTGCCATCGCTATCGGCGGCCGAGCAGAGCGCCAAGTTCCAGGAGCTGCGCAAGAACCCCAAGTTTGCGCAGGCCATGTCGGAGATGCAGCAGCTCGCCGTCAAAGGCGGCGCCTCGCAGGCCAAGGCTATGGAGAAGCGCCTCATCACCAAGCGCATGCAGCAGGAGGCTGGCATCCAGACCTGGAAGATGTTCATCCCCATGATCAACGTGCCCTTTGGCTACGGCATGTTCCGCCTGTTGCGGTCCATGGCCGTGCTGCCCGTACCAGGTCTGGAAAACGCTGGCCTGCTGTGGTTTGCCGACCTGACCATCCCCGACCCCTATTTCATCCTGCCCATCTCTTCCGCCGCCATCATGTACATGATCTTCCGGGTACGTCCGCCGCCTATGTCTTTCGTCGCCTCGCTACCTCTTCGCCTCTCTGGTGGCACCCCCCCTCCCTTATATACTGCCTACTAACTCCTCCAGAGCAACATCCGCCTCATGTCCCCCGAGCAGGCCCAGATGATGAAAATGGTCCAGGTCGTCATCACCCCGCTCAGTCTGTTCGTCACCGTCAAGATGAGTGCCGGCTTAACCTTTTTCTTCCTGACCTCATCGCTGCTGCAGATGGTCCAGACCTGGCTCTGGCACCAGCCCTGGCTGCGCACCTGGAAGGGCCTCCCACCCCTGCATAAGCTGCTACCCACCTCCTCGTCTGCTGCCGCCAGCCAGCACATCCCTGCCACCTTCCGCCTGTCACCTGGGTCTACCTGGCAGGCGCCGCGCACCATCACCACGACCGCGACCCCCGTGTCTGCGGCTGCTGCCGCAGCTGCTGCTGCCAACAAGCCACCGACCACCGTCGAGGTCGTCAAGAAGGGCTGGGACAAGGTCATGGGCACCGCCAAGGAGAAGCAGGGTGAGGTTAAGGGCAAGCAGACGCTGCAAAAGGCCGAGGAGTACGAGAAAAAGCGTGCCCAGGAAGAAGAGGAGCGCCTATTCCGGCGCCGCGAGGCCGAGCGCCAGTACCGCGACTTGAAGAAGCGGATGAACACCAAGAGCGACGGTCCCAAGGCGCTGTGATCAGTAGACGGTAGACGGTAGATGGCAGTCGGGGCCACTGTAACAATACAACGAAACAAGGACATCATGACATGTTTGCACATAAAGGAAGGCGCGGAGCTGGGCATAAAAGCGGCCACATCACTTCTCATTGGGCCCAGGGGACTGGTAGTGACATAGAAAAGAGCAGATGCGTCTGATAACTATTCTTTAGATGTCTTATTCGTTTTCTCTTCCTATTCCGTGCATTCATGTGCCAGTGTAGATATCCTGCTGCTACATAAACCAGCCTCTCACCTAAAACACAGTGCCGTCCGAGTCAATCAAAATAGGCGGTTCCTTGGTATTTGGGCGCGACATTTCAGCCATCTCACGGCCACCCTGATCCGTTAGTTTGCAAGTAATATTAAAATAGGGGGGGTCGAACAACAATAAAAAGAAGAAGAAAAAAAGCGCAATGATAGCTCACCTTCCAGCTACCCGCCTCCAGCAGCTGCGGTAGGCTCAACTCGTGTCCCTGCAGCTCCGGCTGCAGCACCTTGTTGACCTCGACACATAGGTCATCAAGGAACCCGACAGTGACGGCGCGCCACTCAACAATAACGTCATCGCTGGGCTCGAACATCGGCGCCACCTCAACACCCGAATGGCCTGTACGCTCGCAGTAGCTGCGGTAATGGGCTAGGCCGCGCTCGTTGTCGGCTGGCTTCAGTGTCAGCACGCCGAGGTCGACAAACAGGCCACCGTTACGGTACTCAGGCAGACCCGTCAACAGCTCGGTGCCGGCAAAGTGGATGCGCAGAAGCGACTGCATCGGCTGCATCAGCGAGTACGTCAGCCACTGCGTCAGCTTGTGGAACGGAACAATCGACTGCCAGGCATTGCCGTCCGCACCAGCAGCGCCCTGTGGTTGTGGCATGTCGCTGCATGGCCAGGCATCGCCAAGCGACACGCCGTTGATTGCCGTCCGCGATGCCGGCCAGATCGGCGCCAGGCCGTCCATCAGCAGCGACCACAGCACCGGCAGCAGCACAATAGGCATTGACGACGCCTGTGTGGTCGGATGCGCTAACAGATAGTCTACCATGTTACCGGGACGGCCATCGGTGCCAAAAACATCGGGGTTGGACGCCAGAGCGCCGCCGAGCCGGATCAGCAGGTTAGCCCGGCCCTCAAGACCGGCCACCGTATTGCCAGGTCCAGATTGCAGTCCTTTGGCCAGCGCCTCGACCGTCAGCGCCTGCAGGCCGTCCTTGTCGACCTGCGTCTTGTTCATGCTATCAGCTCCCGAGAATAGGCCTGCCTTGAACATGTCCAGACTAGCCACGGCGAGGCCCTCGGACCGGCCGTACACCCTTCCGTTCTCTGAGCTTGTGTAACGCCACTCGGTGCCGGCACCGGCGTCCAGCAGCACGCTGACCAAGAACAGGTCGATCAGCCGCCGGCAGCGCTCTGTGCTGTCCACGTCCGCCGGGAAAGTCGCCAGCAGCAGGGCCACACGGTCACGGCCACCGACGGCAAAGTGTTGGTAGCGGCCGTGGGGCGGAATGGAGGCTGCAAAAGGCGCCTCGTAGTCTCGCTTGATGATCTGGGCCACAAACGACACCACATCTCTAAATTTGCTCATGTCCACGTCAAAGTGCGCCAGCTGGTTCTGCACCGCCTTGCCGTGAACGATGCGTGTGCGCTCCCGCACGGCTGGCAAGCTGCGCAGATAGCCTGTCGGGTCCAGCGCCGGGTCAGGCGGCCGCGGCAGGTCAATTTTGGGCAGATGCACCGGCGAAAACGGCGTCTGCGGCGTGCCTGGGCCCGACACGCTGGTCGCAGCGGTGGCTGTGGAGCCGGCTGTGGCCACTGTGCCGGCCGTACCTGCTGATGTGCGATTCATGGCGCGTGATGAGAAGCCGTGGTGAGAGCTGGACGAAGTTGGGGGAGGCGACTTGAGGCTAGAGTTGAGAGAATTGTTGGAGTGCGAATTGGACAAAAGCTGCACAGCGCCAGACGTCTTGGACGTCTTGTCCTTCCTCGAGAAAAGGCCCATGTCGGGCAGCAAGTGAAAGGAAAGGGGCCTGATAAGAAGCGCAGGCGTGGAGGCGTGCAGGCCAAGGGAGGTGTCAGCGGGTTGCACCGAGACCGCAGAGGCGGAAGTCTCAGCCCACCAACGGCGTCGATAACCGGTAGAAGATAAGGCGCTGGTTCGCTAAACGCCCTGTCACAAGGGCTGTTCAGCACGCTTTTTCCTCTTCACTCCCACTGTAGGCGTGTCTCTCCGCGATTTTTCTTACCAACGCTTTCTCGCTTGGCCGCGTTCGAGATAACGCTGCCGGCCCGCGATGACAACTGAGCACCGCCAGTAATCACGGCAATCTAAGTCGCCCGGCTACCGCTCGCTTTCGAGGCAAGAAGAGTATCGAAACTCGTATAAGCGAAGCACACAATCGAGTGAGTCAGAAAACAACTTAGGACCGAGCAATTGGACCAATTAGACCAATTGAAGAGCAAAGTAACGCAAACCCAATCACTGCAAGAACCTCACGAGCGGCTGGGCTGAGCGGCTGAGCCAGGCACTCCGTCAGTGTCCAACAAGATCTTCTAGTCGCAGCGGGCCCGAACAGCCTGGTGGCAGGGCCAAGGCGGGCCGAAAGAGAAAAAGCAAACGACAAAAAGCCGCTTTGCTGGCCTATCTCGCCTTTTCCGATGCCACAAAAACGTAATTCACGGCCAACAACTGCCCCTCAAGAATATGACAAGAGAGGGGACTGTGGGGCGTATCCGCTGAGCGACAAGTGAGTTGATTGTGCTGAGGGGGAAGAATACATAGAGTGGAAAACAAGAGACGTGTGGGCGCACTCGTAGACGAAAGCCTGGATGCAAACTGGGATCAGTCAAGATGCGAGACTGAGAGATCCGAAGGGGAAGAAACGCAGGCCACTAGCAGAAAGGAAAGCGCGCGAGGGGACAGACCCATCAGAAAAAGGAGGAAACCTCCCCCAATGGTCAAAACGGCAGCCCAGCCAGACTTATGTTTGTCTGCCCTTTTTTTATTTATTTTCGCCTTTTATTCTCCTGTTCTCACGTAGCGTCTAGACTTGTGCACGCACAATTTCTCTTCCATGGCATACAGTTGTACGAGTACGGAGTCACTACGCACCACAGAGTACACATTGGTGTGTATGTGTATGTATGTACGAAGTATGTACATACGACTACCACTATGGCTCGACCTACAACTACCACCTCTCCTCCAGCGGATACAAGACAGACTAAGCATGAGTAGTAGTTACCTACTCCGTCACGGCCCAGCAGGGGCCACCAATAGTTGCTGGGCCCTAGCCGCCTCTACATAGTACGGAGTATGGAGGGGTTGCCGCGACTTTGTGCATAGGCCTCGTTGCCACTACTGCAGAATTCTGCATTATACGCTGTATAGTCTCGTCCGCAGTACGCAGCATATGTGTACCAGCTCTCGTGCATAACCTACATGCCGAGTCCGCTGCTGTGGAAGGCACGGAGGACGCACAAAGCCATGTAGCGAAAGTCCACGGAAGGAGCGAGAAGACAGGAAGTCGAGGGGCAAGTACTCGCAGGTACTCGTGCAGTCGTACGTCGTACTCCGTAGTCGTGCACACTCTGTAAGATGTATCTTACATTACTCCGTGCTCCGTAGGTATGTACTCGTGCACAAAGGATTGCCCATCACTACGAGTACATGCAACTACTCGTCCTCGTAGTGTACACTACACTACTTGTATGTATGGAGCCGTTCATGCTCCTATAATATCGGCTCCCCAGCCAAGAATTCTCTGCTTCTAGGCTCTCGTGGGACCGTGCTCTCGCTCTCCGTCCTTGTCCAGCCAATGTCCGCCACTCGTGTCCTCAAAATGGGTCGCACCCCCCCCCCACCCCTGTTCCAAGTTGCACTGGTCACCTCTCAATGCAACCATATGCAGGTACCAAGACGCTGGCCAATATCGGACTCTTCCCTTATTTTGGTGGCTAGCTTGTCCGCTGTTTTCCAAGCTTTCACAATTTGTCCAGCCGAGATTCTGGCCACCGACAATATGTACTCGTAGCATGCTATGCAGCAGCGTGAATTTTGCTCATCACAATTCTCCGGCGATGGGTGACCCAGCAAGCATTCCGTACCGATTCACAAAGGCCCCTATTTTGCTTCACACACGCAACATGAATACGTGATGCATACGATGTACGATATATGTACATATGGCTACGACACAAACAACCATGTACTCTCCCACGTCTGCACCGCACGAGTACTCGTATATACATTTATCCGCCCCCATCCCGAATAACTCCCTACTCGAGAACTGCGGGTATCAGAAACGGCGCCACACCGCACCCACGCTATTCGATGCGACCTCCCCAATCGGACCTTGCCCAGATCCAGCGCGCCGGGCTGGTGCTAACCTTGATTGTGTGCTTGCAGCTTGCCCTGCGGCCTGTACGGAGTACGACTACTCGTACATAGTACTTCCAAGGGCGGTTAACTACGGAGTATACTGCGACCGAAAGGCACGGTGAGGTCGTCCGACTGACCTGTTGGCTCCTACTGCTACTCGTATGATGGGGCTGCTTCCCCTGATCGGAGGACCCCGTCAAGCCCCCTTCTCCTATCTTGAATCTTGATGCCCAGTCCTATTCCATCCCGGCCCATTTCCTGCTTCTCAATCCGTACGAGCTCATCCGCCCAGAGAGGCACTTTATTGGCACATCCGCCCCACAACCACAACCTTTGTTTGTCCAAAGCAATTCCAAAAGATGAATACTCCGTACCGAGTACGAGAGTGCGAGTACTCCTAGGGAGCTCCGACAGGAACGAAGTATGAGTACTCCGAACACTTCCGCGCCCAGCATGTCCTTGTACCATCTCCATCTCTATCGCTAGTGGTATTTTGTTTATTTTCGATCTCACTTATGTACTCCGTACAGAACTCGTATATACACAAAAGTACAACTCTAGAAATAAATAAAACCGAAAATATGTCAGCACAAGCCGAGGGTCTTGATCAAACCGGAAAAAACTCCACGCTTGCAACCTACTCTTTACGCATTGTTCCCGTTTCCTCCCACTCTGTTTTCACCTCCACTTGGCATGGCATCTTCCTTGACGCCGGAGGTTTGCTGTCGTCGTCATCGTATCCTGCCCATCCAATTCGCATCGATTCGCAATTAGAGAACTACTCTGCATGTCGCATTCGGCGCTCAAGACAGAATATCGGCCACGTTCATCGGCATTTCGTCGATTTGTGTCGAGTAGTACACTTACGAAGGGGTTAATATGAGAGTGTCAGGGGAGGGAGGAACTTGAGTTGAGAGAGATACTCACATTCAATATCCCGCAGGATTCTCACATCTTCGTTTGTCACAAAGTTGATAGCCACACCCTTCCGGCCAAACCGGCCAGACCGACCGATGCGGTGGATGTAATTTTCACGGTTGCTCGGCAGGTCGTAGTTGATCACCAAGCTCACCTGCTGCACGTCAATGCCTCGCGCCCACACGTCCGTCGAGATCAGCACCCGCGTGTTGAACTGCCGGAAGTCCTGCATGATGCTGTCGCGCTCCTTCTGTGGCATGTCGCCGTGCATGCTGCTGACCGTGAAGTTGGACTCGCGCATCTTGTCCGTCAGCCAGTCCACCTTACGCCGCGTGTTGCAGAAAATCACGGCCTGCGTGATCGTGAGCGTGTCGTACAGATCGCACAGCGTGTCGAACTTCCACTCCTCCTTCTCTACCGCGATAAAGTACTGCTTCAGGCCCTCCAGCGTCAACTCGTCGCGCTTCACCAGAATCCGCACCGGGTCCGTCATAAACTTGCTCGTCATGTCTAGCACGTCCTGGGGCAGCGTTGCCGACACCACCACCACCTGCGTTGCCGGTGGCAGATACCGATACACCTCGTAGATCTGCTCACGGAATCCCTGGTTTAGCAGCTCGTCCGCCTCGTCCAGCACCAGCATTTTGATGTTGCGCGTCCGCAGGTGCCGCCGCCGGATCATGTCCGCTACACGTCCCGGCGTTCCCGACACAATGTGTTGCCCCTGCTCCAGTTTGCGGATGTCCTCGCCCACATTCGTTCCGCCAATACATGCGTGGCACTGCACGTTCATGTAGTCGCCCAGTGCCTTGACCACGCTCTGGATCTGTGTCGCCAGTTCACGCGTCGGCGACAGCACCAGCGCCTGTGTCTCCCGGGATCCTGTGTTGATCACCTGCAGCATGCTGATTGAAAATGTCGCCGTTTTACCCGTTCCTGACTGTGCTTGTGCAATCGTGTCGCGACCCTTGCACACCTGCACAATCGCCCGTGACTGCACCGCCGACGGCGTCTCGTAGCCGTAGGCGTAGATGCCACGCAGGAGGTTCTCTGATCAGAGCGTCAGCGCATCTCAGTGCCAAAATGGCCAGCCAACTGCACCCTACCTTTCAACGACATTGACTCAAATGTCGGAAAAACTTTGACATCTTTCGGCGTCGTCAACTCCACGCGATCATCCAGTTTCCGCTCCCGCTCATTGCTCCCGCTCGCTTCTTCCATGTTCAATATATTGTATCTAAAGAGCAAAACGATGCGATGTAAATGCAATTTAGAAAGAGAAAAGGTAGTGCTTCTGAAAGAATTGCCAACCGGAAATGTTATCGGCGCGCTGCTGCTGATGCGGCAGCGGCTACCAAGAAAACCCAAGCCTTGTTCGGATAAATATAATCCCGATATCGCCTCTCGCAAGCTCTCCACCTAAAAAAGCATCGCATGCTCCACGCCTATCGTCACCAACACCATCACCACCGTCGCCGAGAAGCATACCCACACCATTCACGATGTTGTTGGAAGAAATACGGTATATCCTAGAGGACTTGGAGCGGCTAGAGCAAGCCATTGTCGACCGTCTTGGCGATGAGCCCCCGCAGATTCGCGACCGTCTCAACCGCCAGCATGAAGTCGCTCAGCTCCTTGAGCACATGCAGAAGCAGTCCATCGAGGCTCTAAGGCTATATGGCGACGCGCGTGACCTACGATCTGAAGAGGTCCGGCTTGTCGGCGACTCTGGCAACGCCATGGACCTATTTTACAAGCAGTGCGAAGAAACCCTTGCCTACCACACACGGTACCCTTCCGACATACTCGACAACCCCGAGACGCGTTACAAGCCAAAGCGCCCCGTAGATCCGTCCGAGGCGTTACCGACTCTGGTGGACACCATGTTCTCAGGCGAAGAGGGCTTCGGGCGCTTCTTTGACCTCAACACCAACTACGAGGCCTTCATCAACCTGCCCAACGTCAAGCGCATAACCTACCTACAATATCTCGACGTCTTTGACAACTTCACTCCCGGTGCTGGTGGTGTTAAGCGCACCGACAAGTTGACGGATCAGTATTTCAAGTACGTCGGTGACCTCGCTGCCTACCTGGAATCGTTCATGCGCAAGATCCGCCCGCTCGAGAGCCTCGACCAAGTCTTCGCCAGCTTCGACAAAGACTTTGAGATGCTCTGGGCGAAAGACGAAGTGCCCAACTGGACAAGAGAATTTCCGACAGCGGGGCCTAGCAATGGCCAGAGTGGATCGCAGGAGCAGACAGAGCGCCAGCTGTCCTCGCCCGAGGCCGTGTGGTGCGACGACTGCGAGAAAGAATTCAAAAATCAGAACGTCTACAAAGGCCATCTGTCCGGCCGCAAGCACGTTCGAGCGGCGGAGCTGAATGCCATGCGCCGCGCCGCTTCAGATACAAATGGTTTGGCGGACGCTGCGGACGACACAGTGGCGCTACTTACCAAGGCCTCCCACCGGCTCAAGGAGCGTGCTATCGCCGAGCGCGAGTATCGTATCGGCCGACTGGTGGCTGCGATGAGCACCGAGAAAGACGATACCCGAGTCAATGTCGAGCGGCGGCAGGGCATGACGGAACGGGAGCGCCAGCAGGAGCTCGAGAGCCTGTATAACATGACATCAGAGGAACAACAGCCCATGGAGGTTGACGATGCTGAGGATGACAACGACGACGAGCGGGTTTACAACCCATTGGTAAGCCGTGTCTCGGGGCGTTCTGTTTTTCCTTCTTTCCTGGAACCCCAAAATACTAACCATGAGTAGAAACTTCCGCTAGCCTGGGACGGCAAACCGATCCCCTTCTGGCTGTACCGGCTGCATGGATTAGGCGTGGAGCTCGATTGCGAAATCTGCGGCCAGTATACATATATGGGTGAGTTTTACTATCGGCATCGTTGCAAGCATTTTTTCCCCAACGATGGACATAGCTCTAACAATGTACAGGCCGCCGAGCATTCGAAAAGCATTTCAACGAAAGTCGTCATATCCACGGCTTGCGGTGCTTGGGCATCAACAACCCCAGTCTCTTCCGCGACATTACTAAGATCGAGGATGCCCTACGTCTATGGGACAAAATACAACGAGAGAAAAAGCGTAGCAAAGTTGACGATAGCTCCGTTGTGCAGATGGAGGATGCGGAGGGCCATGTCATGCCTGAGAAGGTGTATTATGATTTACAGAAGCAAGGACTTTTGTGAAACTCTGGCTCATTCAGTCATACAAGATATCCCAGCCATAATGGCTACATAGACGCAGACGCTATGAATCCCGTTGCGACATGTTAATTTATTGTTCTAACATTCTTTGCTCCTATTTATCAGTCCCGTCACAACTGCCATATTCCGTAGGAAATCAAAAAAATGACATTCGGTTCTATTAGACATGATTTTACGTGATTTCAATCGAGATTCCAAGGCAAAACCAAAGCAATGAATTTTGCATCTTACGGAGCGGCATCAAGACCACAACTCCGTATAGGTCTCTAATATGAATTATAATCCAAAGTAATCTATTGAATGTAGAATAAAGAAAATAGATTTCTTGCAATACGAGGATTTTGGGATTTGTCAAGTCGGGAGTCGGCACGATCAGGTGGCCCCATTATGACGTTGTCAGCCACATTTCAGCCACACCCCTGTCACTGGAGCAATTAACACGTCTGTTACCCCACGTAAACAACTACGCGCCTATCTCGAACATCATACTCATAGTTGCCCTTTTTCGCTTGCAGCTTTTTTTTGCCATTCATTTTAGAGTTATACACATTTCAATATTGCCATCGCATTTTATCTTACTTCCTCTAACTGTTGCCGCCGTATTTCGCCCTTTCCTGATCTCTTGCAGCAACTGCACCATACACTCAATCGTGGATAGATGACGCGACACAGGTGAGCTCTCGAGGCCACCGACGCACATAGTAATGGCAACCGTTTCAAAGCCAATACCCGCACTGTACACCGTGTATATCTTGCGGTCTACGATGCGACACGCATCGCTTTATATAGGCTCGACAACGGACCCGCCGAGGCGGCTGAAGCAACACAATGGCGAGATTCGTGGCGGCGCTGCGAGAACAGCGCGAGTCAGTTTGCGACCCTGGGAAATGGTGGGCTTGGTATCGGGGTTTCCCGGAGCGGTCGCCGCTCTGAAGTTTGAGTACGTACTGGCAGGTGATGCTGTTTTTTATGATGGTGTGGGCTTGCTGACATGTGATTTTCCGCGAACAGATGGGCCCTCACCAATCCACACCTCTCCCTTTACATCCCGACAGAAGAACGGCTTACCGTTTCCAAGCAAACGAAGAAGAACGGGCACCCGAAACGACCGGCGGCTAGTATGCAGTCTATACTAGCGAATCTACACCTGCTGTTGCGCGTCTCGAGCTTCTCTCGCTGGCCGCTGCGCTTCCATATCTTTCGGCCCGAAGTGCACGCGGCGTGGCAAAAATGGTGCATCTCAGCCGACGTTCCCATACCAGACACTTTGGAGGTAGTGACGGATTTCGGACCGCAGGCGCCCAACAGCAGCGGCAGAGGAATACCAGAAACGAGCAATAATTTAGGGCCGTCTGCGGAAGGGGAGCAACCCTGGGGTATCCATACTCTGCCTTTGGACTACATGCCCATACGAGACTACGTCGACAAATCTAATGAGATTTTTACGTTTGGACGAGAAGGGGATTGCGTGATGTGCCACAGATCCATGCCCGCGGGGGAGGGTCTGTACGCTGTGTGTCCTAACAGAAGATGCGAGGCTGTCGGTCACTTGCGGTGCTGGAGCGATCATATGCTGGCGAAAGACCTTGAGGCACAGAAACATGGGGAAATTATCCCAATAAAAGGGCATTGCCCCAAATGTGGCGGTGGCATCGTCTGGGTTGATATGATGAAAGAATTGACGCTCCGTACACGGGCTCCGAAAGAGGTGGAAAAGCTTGTCAAATCCAAACGGCGGGAGGAGAAAGCTGAGAAAGCTGCCAAGGCCACAAATACTGTGAAGGTGAAACAAGTTGAAATACTTGAAATACCTAATTCGCAAGAATATTCCGACGACGAGCCAATTGTCACATCGACCAAGACACAGACAGTTCGAAAGACGAAGAGGAGAAGCACGGCGGCAGAGGAAGCAACGACAACGATTAGGAAAACGGCAGCGGCAAAAGATACAGCGAAACCGAGAACCGTGTTGCGAGCAGCCAAGGTGACAAAACCTGGCAAGAAAGCACAGCCAGTGAAACCAAGCATGAAAAAAGAATCTCGGAAAGAAATCGAGATGGACGACGACAGTTTGACACTTCCCGAGGGGCCGGCGTCACCTGAAGTCATCGTTTTGGAATAGGCTAGCTGTATATATAGTAACGCGAAAAAAGCAGATGATATGAACTCGATCTTTTTTGGGGGGG
>LLKO01000024.1:53952-213387 GCA_001513895.1 Graphilbum fragrans
GGGGGGGTGATGAAGAATATTAGGTGGCGACCAATTTATTTATTACCCGAACGGTGGCTGCCCATCAAGAACGACTGGACGGGAACCGCAGGAAAACTGTGGCTGATTGTGGCGCAGCAGCCAACTCATAGGCCCTGACTACAATCTTCAACAATACACCGTATATACATCACTGATCATTGTAGAAGTTTGCGACATGCCAACTACACTGTACGTCGTACAGAGGCACTTATGTAAAAAAGGGATTATGATTGGATGTCGCGTGTTCCATTTTTGCTTGAGTCAGCTACGAGGGACTGCGTGAATTGCTGATGACTGATCTACCAACCGGAAAAGTGTACCACTGCCAGGTGCTGAAGATCGGCACCAAAACGTTGTCAGCATTCAATGCAAGGCCCTGTTGTCACCCAAACCGTAGGCCAACAAAAACCCGACGGAAGCTGTAGCGACGGCCTGGTCGTAGAGAGTGGTCAACATCTCAACGAAAAAGGCAGAAGTGGAATATGAATGTAGAAGTAAAATAAGTTCAGAAGCTGCTGTTCATAGAGGCGCTAGTTCTTTTACAATAACTTCCATACCACGAACCTTTTGACCTCTGTTCAGCAGGCAGCCTGTCCTTAACCTGCTGCATCATGACATCTAGGAGGTGGCAATAGATGCCCTGTTAGGTGCCTAGGCCGTAGAATAGCTACAGTGGGTCTGTAGGAGCAGCGTACAGCGTGATACGTGGCCGAGGGCAGCGCATTTTGATTAACACAGGGCCCTGGGATAACCAGCCACGTTGTACGCGGCACACGATCTTGTGCTTTTCACATGGCAGCAAATCTGGACGAGGACAAGTACGAGTTACCCGTACATAGGCGTGTGTACACGCCTAGATACATTTTGCTCGGCACCTGAAGAGTTTGGCTTTGGCGAAAAATAACGCTTCGTTTTCGGGGCCGCTTCCAACGCTGTTTCCACGCCATAATGGAAGATCGAACGGCGCGTCTGTTGTGCAAAATCTGCTTGGTGCTACTTGATAAACTGACAGAGCCCGTCCGTCGTCCGGATAGAATTGACCCTAAGCCAACAAAACGCTAACAGGCAATAACGAGTTGCGGAGGTGCGCCATGTTTGTGCATTATTCTCTTTCACCTCCTTCTACAGGAAAAACTGGGTCATGGCGACTCCACTATCAAGACCAAAAGTGCGCCATGCCGAACACTAGAACCATTAGTCCGCCCTGCCCAAGAGGACGTTCGCTCGGATTTCTCTTCCAGACGTCGTCCCCAAAGGGCGGCACACTCACACACACACATCGAGCAATCCCGCCCGATAGCATGTGGCGGCAGCGTGAGATGCCCAGAGTGGCCAAATGCGCGCCCTTTTGCATTCATTCTCTCGGGCGCCAGTGCCTATAATACGATGTAGTAATTTGTTGTCGACCGTATAGATCAGTTACCCAAATCACGGCTGCAATTACATGCATGGGTGTAGTATATAGTATACATAACACTCCATACGACGTAGTCCGCACTCGTAGTGATATACATATACACACATAGTACGTCGTACTCCCTCGTAGTGATATACATATGCTACATAAGCGCACGCACCTCTTAATCTTCCCCACGGCCACAGCGTCTGCGCCGATTTGTGTCAGCCTCCACCCCATAAATAAGACAGAAACGACATACACCGTACAGCACGCAGGCATCCGACTGTTGTTCATAGTGCCTGGTGTCGGCAATGTCTCGAGGAAGAAAAGGAGTGCTAAACGGATCGACGAGCCACCTCAAAAGCAGATGCAAACGTAAACACCGCCAGCTACGGTTCCTACAACTAGATTCGCCGCGGTTGGAGTAGACCTCGTATAACGAACGGTAGTGACCTACTAGAAGCTAGCAATGCCGCGTGCTCTTTGTCGTCTGTCACTGTTATCTGCTGTCGCCTGCTACCGTATGCTGTCGCAGTCTTGCCCGGGATAGATCCGAACCTCTTCCTGCCGGTTGCATATAATGTATACATCATTGGCCTCCCAGCGCTGCTAGAGTTCCTGAGCTCTGCGACTGCATGATCTCAATCGACCCACTAGAAAGGCCACTTTGCGCGATGCTCTCTACATGCTCGTAAGTGCAGGAAGTACGAGTACTTGCATCGTCGTACTCTTCCCGCGTATGAGGATGTACGATACTTTGCTCGTGCTTATATACGACTATGGAACATAGTGTGTGAAGACCTACAAGACCTAGACGACCTAGAAAACTATTATAGCGCATGGCGAATGTTTACTATGTTCTGTGACTAGGCTCGTCGTATGTACCTCACACAGTACTTTCTTATGCTTAGTACATGTCGGGGAATTTGGGGCTGCTCCATTTAAAGCATACCGACAGCCTTTCTGGCGTTCCTCCTCTGTGTCATTGGCCCCAGCCCGCACTTTCCAGATTCGTTCCACCTAATACTTAGTTACCTCCTACTTATGTACGTCGTACTCCATCCAATATCCCGGCCCTTCCCTCTGCACCACTTTTCTGCTTCTTTCTTCCTTTTTACACACCTCACTCTCACACAACTGCACGCGCACCCTCGCCCTTTTGTGACCTCTCTCTCTCTCCCTCTCTCCCTCTCCTACCTCTCCTCTACCTCTCCTCTCTATTCCCTTTTTCCTTTCTACCGTCTTGTTACCGAGTACTTTCCTTCTGTTCAATTTCCGGCCCCGGCTTTCTTATATGCATGTACGTCTATCTGGATGCCTGCATTTCCGGTTGAAGATTACTCGCCCAGTATTAACACCAATCCAAAGCAACCTTGCAGGCATTACTACTCGGTCATTATCAACACGCAAGCAGCATCCTCTACCCCCCCCCCCCTTATACATCTCTCTTTACAGTCTGCTTTTCCTTCGGTGCAGCAATTCGCTCTCTTTCTCCCTTCGCCGCGACTCACGATCGTCGCATTCACGACGCCCTGTTTTCGAGGATCTCTCTCGCCCATGCTCACCTTTATCCAACAGCCCCAACTCTCCTGGCCAATCTTCCCGGCTGCCTACTAAATTCTACCGGTTTACCTTCACTCTGCTGACCTCTCGTGGTTGAAGTTCGGCGCGGCTACGGTACCACCCCTCCCTACGCACCCTCGCGGAACGGATTTTCGACGGCCACGTTACGGCTTGCCGAGGACACTTCAAACACTATCAAATGCACGCACTAAGCGGCGCTTGTCGCGAATGACGCCACAAGGCAACACCTGAAGCAGCAGCGAGCAGCGAGCAGCAATAGTCGCAGAAAAGTAGTACCGGCGGTCGAACCATAACCATTCGACACTAGGCAACGTACGACGAATAGACTGCCCACCACACTCGCCACGAGCGGCCATGGCGACTACCAGTTCTGCACAGAGCGGCGGCGCAGCTGGCGGAAGCGGTGCCAACAGTGGGAGCAAAGGGAACCACGACCACGGCAACAGCGGCAGCGGCATCAATGGCGATCGCGGAAGTGCAACTGGCAAAGCACCAGGGGGAAAAGCCACCGGAAAAGGCTCCTCTCGCGGGGTAGCAAGTTCATACACGGCAACCTCTAGTTCTCGAGGGTCTCCGGCGGTCGCATCTACACCTAGTCACCCCGGAACATCGGCAGGGTCTGGGAGTAAGCCGAAAGCAGCGCATGCCAACGGCAACACTGGCTCGGGCCATGGAAACGGACACAACCCAACCCAAGCCCCTATGCCATTGAGCTCCATGATTAGCCCGCCTTTGGATCTCAACTCTGTCGAGCGCCGCGGCCAGCCAACCGCCAGCCGCGAATCTGTGAGAAGAAAAGAACGTCCACACAACATCGAGGATGCCCCCACATATTGCCCGACAGAAGAGGAATGGAGAGACCCAATGGGATACATGCGAAAAATAACACCCGAGGCACGCAAATACGGCATCTGCAAAATCATCCCCCCAAGCTCGTGGAATCCTTCTTTCGCGATCGATACCCAAGTATGTTGGCTCAAGGACAACAGTGACTGTCGCTTCCCCTTTCGCTAACGAATGCACCGTAGAAATTTCACTTCCAGACTCGAAAACAAGAGCTCAACAGTGTCGAAGGAAGTACGTGATACCCCCCTACCCCCCAAATATGGAACAAATAAGATCGAATGGCTAACGAATTGCTTCCTTGTCTTCTTATAGGTACTCGCGTCAATCTTTCCTACCTCGAGAGCCTTTTCAAATACCACAAAAACATGGGCAACAACCTCACCCGCCTCCCCTACGTCGACAAAAAACCCCTCGATTTGTACCAGCTAAAACGAGCTGTCGACTCTCGGGGTGGCTTCGATATGGTCTGCAAGCACAAGAAGTGGGCGGAAATTGGGAGAGACCTTGGCTACAGCGGAAAGATCATGTCTTCACTGTCCACGTCTTTGAAGAACTCGTACCAAAAATGGCTCTGCCCCTACGAAGACTTTCTTCGCCACGCCAAACCTGGTGTGCACCAGCAGCTAGAGCTCGAGAATGGCGGTCCATTCACTCCCAGCCCTGGCACGAGCCCGATGAAGCGCTCGGTAGTCAATACGCCCTCTAGCCTGCGTGGCGACTCTCCCGCTCGCACCGCTTCCGATGCTCTGCAGACGTCTATTTCCGGAATCCCTGCTGCGTCTGGTGATCGGGACACCCCTGGCGCCTTGAATGGTACCCCGCCGCCCACATCGATATCGAACGGATTAAGCTCCGCAAATGGCCGCCTACCACAACGGGACGATTCAGCAGGATTGATTGGCAGCCGGAACGGCAGCCCTTTCACTTCCGTCAATGGCTCCTCCGATAACCGCCTGGGTCCAGCACACCCGCTGAAGCGCCAGATTGACAGTGATTCTCCGGCAGTATCAGAGAGGGAGGATGCCGGCGATGAGGATGACGATGTAGGGAGTCGGAGAAGCAAGCGAATTAAAAAGGGTATGTGGAGCTTTCTCCATCGCACCCATCGCATTCATTCCACACACGTTGCTTGTCTGTTATTGACGCTTTGCATAGAACCAGTTCCACGAGTGGCAGGGTCTTATATGTCTTTGCTTCGACCCCCACAACCCCGAGTCCCGAGAGACGATAAGAGCGACCCTCGAGAGGTGAGCCCTGTCCCCCGTTTCTCCCCACCCCGTTTCTTGTTTTCTCTCTTGTTTTTATTGCCATTAGCCGCGGAGCTAGATAGTGAGGACGTGACACTAAACATGACTTTGAATGACAGACCTGTGAACAATGCGGCAGCGGTGAAGAGGCTGGGTTTTTAATAGAATGTGAGACCTGCGGGAACGCCTACCACGGAGGTTGCCTCGACACTCCTGTCGCCTCTCGCCCTGATTCGGAATGGTACTGCTCTCGATGCCTTGTAGGCGACGGCCAATTCGGCTTCGAAGATGGTGGGCTCTACTCCCTGAAGCAGTTCCAGGAGAAGGCCGCGGAATTCAAACAAAGCCACTTCGAAAAGAAGATGCCGTTTGACCCGGTCCACAACTGCTACCGGCCAGTGACAGAAGATGACGTGGAAAGAGAGTTCTGGCGCCTTGTGTCTAGCATTGACGAGACGGTCGAAGTCGAATATGGCGCCGATATTCACTGCACTACCCATGGCTCTGGATTTCCCACTGTGGAAAAGAACCCGGATGACCCATATGCGACCGACCCTTGGAATCTGAATATCCTGCCCTTACACCCCGAAAGCCTTTTCCGCTACATCAAGTCCGATATTTCCGGCATGACGGTTCCATGGGTGTATGTCGGCATGATCTTTTCTACGTTTTGCTGGCACAACGAAGATCACTACTCGTACTCGGCAAACTATCAACATTTTGGCGCTACAAAAACGTGGTACGGTATTCCAGGCGACGACGCGCAGAAGTTTGAGGATGCCATGAGGGAGGCTGTGCCTGATCTATTCGAGACACAACCAGATTTGCTGTTTCAGCTGGTGACATTGCTCCCCCCAGACAAACTGAAAAAGGCTGGCGTTCGGGTGTATGCCATCGATCAGCGGGCCGGCCAGCTCGTCATCACCTTTCCACAGGCCTACCACGCTGGCTTCAACCATGGCTTCAACTTCAATGAGGCCGTCAACTTTGCACCATGCGATTGGGAACCATATGGTCTAGCTGGTGTTGAGCGGCTGCAGCAGTTCCGGCGCCAGCCTTGCTTCTCCCACGACGAGTTGCTGTGGACCGCAGCCGAGGGTATTGGGGGTGCAGCCAATGGGAGCTTGACTATCTCGACTGCGAAATGGCTCTCCCCTGCGCTGGAGCGCATGAAGGAACGCGAGCATGCTTGTCGGAAAAGCTTCCTCGAAAAGCACAGGGGAATCTCCCACAAATGCTCTCTCGGCGATAGACAAGACGAGACGAAGACCGAGATGGCCGACCACAAGTGCCCACTAGAGTTTGTGGTGGACAATACAGATGTCCCCGAAGAAGAGTATCAATGTTTCCACTGCAAAATCTTCACGTACCTGTCGCGTTTTAAATGTGTCAAGACGGGAAAGGTTCTGTGCCTCGAGCATGCCGGCGTCTTCCAGTGCTGCTCCTTGAAAGATGACGACAGACTCCTCGGCGGAGACCACATTTTGATCTACCGGAAGTCGTCCGAGGAAGTGAACGCGGTGGAAAAGAAGGTCACTGATAAAGCAAGGCTGCCCGAAGGCTGGGAGGAAAAGTACGACAAGCTGCTCGAGGACGACGCGACGCCATCTCTGAAGTCGCTCCGAGCACTCCTGAACGAAGGCGAGCGCATACCTCATGATCTTCCGTCATTACCGTTGCTGCGCGAGTTTGTAGAACGCTGCAACCACTGGGTCGAGGAGGCGACCGCCTACATCGTGAGGAAACAGCAGAATCGACGGAAGAACGACAAGGACAAGGCGTGGCAAAGCGGCAGCGGTGCGCGCAAATCGATCAGTGGCTCGGTAGAGGCCGAAGAAAAGGGTCGGGATGCCCGCACGATCTCGCATATGGACCAGCTGCTCGCCGAGGCATACCAGCTCGGGTTTGAATGTCCTGAAATTCAGCTCCTGCAACAGCGTGCAGAGGTGATCAAGATGTTTCAAGAAAAAGCGAAAGATGCCCTAGACAATGATTCCCAGCAGACCGTCGAGAGCATCGAGAAGCTCCTCGACGAAGGACAGATGTTCGGCGTGGATATACCCGAGGTCGACAGGCTTAGCCGGCTTCTCGATCAGATCAAGTGGTCATTTAAAGCGGAACAGAGCCGTCGCGAACGGCCGTCGCTGGACGTTGTCAAAGAACTGCTCGAAGAAGGCCATCGGCTTGGGATCCCAGCCTACCACGATGATTTGCGTTATGTTAAGGGACTTCACTCGTCTGGAATGCAGTGGGAGAAAACGGCACATGAGCTTCTTAATGCGGATTCGCTGCATTATGCTCAACTAGAGGCTCTGTGTATTCAAGCCACTACTGGACAAATACCTGTGTACCACGAAACGCTGCAGGCCATCGAGCAGATGCTCCATAAGCACCGAGATGCGCATCGACAAATTGTACACATGACGAGACGGTGTCGAGATCCGGATTTCAGAAAGCGGCCGCGCTACGCAGAGGTGACAGAGCTGATGAAAAAGATCGAAGAGCTACAATCCAAGCCCGCTGGCACTCTGGATCTAGAACGAGAGCATAAACGCAACGACGACTGGATCCGCAAGGGCAAGAAGATCTTTGGCAAGACGAATGCGCCACTCTACATCTTCAAGTCGCATCTTGAATACGTTCTCGATCGGAACAAGGACTGCTTCGATACGGTGTATGACAAACCGCGCAGCCCGACAGAGCCAGCATCTCGGGAGCCGAGTCCTGATGACTCCCCACCACAACACAAGCATGGCAAACCTCGTGAAGTCTTTTGCATTTGCCGCCGTGTTGAGGCGGGGATGATGATTGAATGCGAGGTGTGCCGGGAATGGTAGGCTATATATATTATTATTTTCCTTTCCCCCTTTCATGCTTTTCTTAGGGGCAAACACGCTGGATAGTCACTTACAGTCTACTAGGTATCATGGCAAATGCTTGAAAATCGCACGGGGCAAAGTTAAAGACGACGACAAGTACACATGCCCTATTTGTGATTGGCGTGTTAAGATCCCACGAGACGCGGCTCGACCAGACCTAGAGACGCTTATTGCTCTTGCCAGCGAGATTCCCACGCTGCCGTTCCAGCCAGAAGAGGAGCAGATTCTACATGAGATCATACAAAACGCTACGGATTTCCAGGATGCCATCTCGGTGTATATGGATCTGAGCCTGAACAAGAAGATTGATGCGGTGAAGCAGAGGTTTTATCTACGCAAAATCGAAGGTGCCGAAGTGCTTCTGACGCGAGAGACCAACTTTTTCCGCAAAGTTCTGCACGAGCAGTTTCCAGTGGCACCGGAGCCGCCAGAGGCTATTGAGGAATCTAAGAGCACAAGAAAGCCGCGGCCAACCAAGCTGCAAAAGATGCTGGCTCAATATCAGGTCGAAGATCCAGACGACCTGCCCGAGAACATCAAGATGCGAGCTAATAGCTTGAGACGCAAACTGCCTATGGAATACCTCGGAGACAGTCTCATGATTTCCTACGAGACGCCGGGATCCATGGACTACCCTCCGTCTGGTAACATGCCTGGCGAGCCACAAGATCCTGGGCTTTCTTCCATGCCGAGTCTACATCCCCACAAGGCCCCAATGGGATCGTCTATACACGACCAGTTTGCCATGGCTGACAACAATAGCCTTGGGAGGTTGTCGGGCATGCAATATCCAGGGCATCTGAGACCAGGCACTTCTGACTTCCGGGACGCACTTCGGCCCGGTGAGAGTGGTATGAACGGCGGTTACGAACGAAGTGGCACTTCGGAGTCGGCTGAAAAGACCAAGCACGGCACCGGCGATGGCTTCTTTCGGCCGGACACTTCAACTTCTGGTTCAGGGAAAGAGCTCTCTCAGAACGCAGCAGCTTCAAATGACGGCAACCGACCTGCCGCCCGAGATCATGACAGCGAGAACCGACTATACTCTGCGCCAGTAGCAGCTAAAGCTTCATGATAGTGGGCGCGATTGGAGGTTCTATTATTTTGTGGAGTTTCAGGTGTTTTTGTTTTATCTTCCTATTTTTTTCCGGTTTTGGATGATGACCTAGACTTCGTTTTCACTTGTACTATTCTTGATTGGGGAGTATTGCGGATCTTATGTGATAGGAACACGGTGGACTTGGTATTGTGTCGTTCTTGTTCTTGGTTATATCTCGTTTTTGTTAGTTTCGGGCGGCGCTTGCTGACGCCAATGGTTGGATTCTCGGTATCCCCTGTTATCATGATGGGATGACCGATGACATATTTGGGGCAGTTAAAATTACGCATCAGACAGGAGTTTAAAAAATATATGGAGAATATTGTAAAGTCTTACCACGTGACACAGCACGTGGAGATGTATGGAAAATGGGTCCGGTCGAGCTTAGGTAGATGGAGGCGCCGCCATTTCATGTGCGAAGACGCCCATTTCGTCAATTTAGGTATTTGAAGCCGACATTGGAGTCAACTCCAGAGCCAGCTCTATAGTGTCCACAAAGAGAAGAGCTCTATTTTCGGTTGCAGGGAAGCTCTTTTCGACATTTGTTCCATAGTTCGGCGATACCTCTGACCGCAGCGTCTCGAGGAATTGATTCGGAACGCGAAGACACCGGACACTGAACGCCAACTGACGAAGATATCGGCCAGCTAGATTGCCCACCAGGAATTGCGCAACATGGCTTCTGCAAAACAGGAGGAAAATGTGCGGTTGCTCTGGAACCCTGAAAATGTGAAGGATGTGGCGGAATCGGTGGGCATTTCACAAATCGGCGAAGAGGCGATGCGATGTCTCTCGCAGGATGTGGAATATCGCATCGGCCAGGTGATTGTGGAGGCGCTGCGGTTCATGCGCGCAGCTAGCCGCACCACAATGACCGTCCAGGATGTGTCTTTGGCGCTGCGGGTGCTGAATGTCGAGCCGCTCTATGGCTACGAGTCCACGCGGCCACTGCGGTTTGGCGAAGCGACGATCGGCCCTGGCCAAACCATGTTTTATGTCGAGGACGAAGAAGTCGAGTTTGAGAAACTGGTGAATGCTTCGCTTCCCAAAGTGCCGCGGGATGCTAGCTTAACAGGTGAGATATTGCGGAGTGCTTCTGTTATTGTTTTGTTTGGAGATGAGGGGATCCGAGGCTCTGGCTGGATGAGCAAAAGCAACGACGAAATGCGTGCCCGTCACAAATTCTGACACAAATCCACAGCGCACTGGCTCGCTATCGAAGGCGTCCAACCCTCGATCCCTCAAAACCCGACAACAGCCGAATCGCGGACACAAGAGCTGGTGCCAAAGGGACCTGGCGCCAATCCGGCGCTGGCAGCGTTGGCGGGCAACGACAATGTGGGCTTTAAGCCTGCAGTCAAGCACATTATTAGCAACGAGCTGGTGATGTACTTTGACAAGATCCAAGCCGCCATTCTTGACGATAACCCGGACGAAGAAGTGCTGCGACTGCGCGAAGCAGCCCTCGAATCAGTGCGGTCGGATCCTGGCCTGCACCAGCTGGTGCCGTACTTTGTCAACTTCATCGCCAACCAGGTGACGCATCGACTGGACGACATTTTCACGCTGCGGCAGATGATCGACCTGACTGCTGCACTTGTGGCCAACCCGCATCTCTTCCTGGAGCCGTATGCGGCGCCGCTGTGTGCGCCCGTGTTGACCTGCCTCATCGGCCGCAAGCTCGGAAAAGGCGAAGGCATCGACGCCGTGCGCGACCAGTACCAGCTGCGCGAGCTGGCTGCCAGCCTTCTCGGCCAACTGTCTCGCAAATATGCCAAGAGCAACGCATTATTGCGCCCCAAACTGACGCGGACGTGTCTGAAGACGCTCCTCGACCCGACAAAGCCGGCGGCTGTACTGTACGGGGCTATTAGCGGTCTATCGGCGGCCGGCGGACCTGAGGCTGTTCGTGTGCTTGTTCTGCCGAACATCAAGTCCCTTGACTCGTTCGTGCTCCAGCCTCTGCAGGAGCGCGGCGCTGCGTCGTCTACGGACTTCGACACGCTGGTGGACGGCGGCATCGTCAAGGCGGCACACACGCTGACGAGCGGCGCGGCGGCGCTGGTGAACGGAAACGCGGCCAACAGAAATGCGACTACCGTGACGGATCTTGAGGCGGCTGAGTTGGTGGATTTCCTAGGTCCGATTGTGGGCAAACGGGTTGCCCAGCTGAAGGATCATAACCTCATTGAGGCGATTTTGGAAGCACGGAACATTGAATGAAGAGATTGCATGCTGCATCCCGCATTCACCATTCACCCACGGCAACTTCTCTGTGTCTGATTCGTTAATGACTGGGCTAGGATCGGTGGTTTTATTTATAAGGGCGTGACGGCTGTGGTGTATTGGTATACTAAATGATTTTTGGAGTTATTTGCGGTTCGCTTCGTTGCTAATTATGCAGAGCACTCCTGCAGGGGATTATTCGATTGTTTTCACAAGACCTAAAGTTACAGTAAAAATGAGAATTTTCCCATTCCCCTTCCTTCTCTCCTAGTTTTGAGTGTTAACTTCTTTATTTGCTGTTTGTTGTCTCTTACGTGCTTGCCGATATTCTCGCACGCACTGCCTGATGATGCCTTTCATGTACAAACCACCACAAGCGGTCACGCCCAACCGCGTCCTTGATCCCCTCCTAGTACGTCTAGAAATTTCTGTCCCAGCACTGGCAAATATGAATTACAGAAGAAAGGCCAGGCCCAGGCTTGTAATCACACTCGCAGCTAAGACGATGTTCGTACCCTTCTTGATCTCCGCCTTGGTGAAGCCGACAACGAGCGAGTCCCAGATCAGATGGCGCACACCGTTGAAGGCGTGGAACACAAAAGGCCACGCCATCGTCAGCTTGAGCAGGCCCTTGACGACGAACGGCAGGCTGGCCACAAAAGCCGTCACGCTGGTCGACTCCAGGTGCCAGCCAACCAGCGGGGCCGCCAGGTAGGCGAGCGAGCCGCCGTAAAGGGCACCGGCGTAAAAGGAGCCGGTGAACCGCTGAAGAATGGACGCGCCAAACCAGGTCTGCTTCTTGTCGTAGATGGTCAGATGCGGAGACACGGGGCGATGCAGTCGCTGCGATGCGAGGAGGGCGTCGGCCTGGGTAGGGGTGATCTTTTCGGTGGTGATGGGCCTGAGGATGCATGTATTAGCGATGGGAATCAAAGCATGTGCTATCCGTGATCGGATAGGATAACTCGGAGAACCGATAGAGGGGCCACGAGGGTCCCGAGATTATCTCCCTCGATAAAACACACCTTCTCTGAAGGGCCATGGATGTGGGAACAAGGACCGCGCGAGCGGCGTTGGGTGCGAGGAGAGTGGATGGCTGAGCCACAGCTACATGATAATCTCTGTTAGAACAGCATAAGACTAGAAATTGAGGCGCAGCGGCCGTGCAAAGACAACCTACCTCGCCGAAGTGCTGACACGCCTACCCGCTGGGCAATCATGATGGCTGATTTAGAGTTGAGATTTATGGAGGTTTAGGGTTTGAATCGTTTGTGCAAATGCACTTTAATCAATGTGCAATGTCGCAGGGTTGCCAATTGGGTTGGGGCGGAAAGAGAGGATGGTACGTGATGTAGTGATGCTGTTGTGGTGTCGCTGGCATTGACGATTCCTTGGGCTTTTTCCTTCGGGCCTCCTCGGCTTTCACAAGCATTGTCCTGATGAGCCGACCATTAGCCAATCAACATGCGGCCGATTATGCCCGCGCTGTTTTCCTTCGCTATATCCCCGGACTGGCTACTAGTCGTCTCCACACTTCCGACCAGTTTTTGCGCTTCCGAAATCACGTGATTGGATCCGAACTAGCATAAATTTCCTGTTCAATAAGCCCAAAAATTGTGCTTCTTTTCCTCTTCTTTTTTTCTTCAGATAGAAACGAGCGCTCCGCCTCCACGGTAGCACATCCTTTTGCGATGGCTACCACCCGGAGGCAGGGAGAAGTCTGCTTCATTCTGAAGTAGGCGTTTTTCCTGCTGGGTGCTCGGAGAAGAATAAAGATCCTTCGTTAATCACTGTCATCGGCTTACCATCTGGTGCCTGTTTCATTTCTGAGATCTACATTATTCTAATATTTGTAAAATATGAATGAAGATTACAACACACAGCTTTTGAAGGAGACTTTGGTAGAGTGATATCTGTTTGGTGCGCTCAATTTGTTTCTTGTGGCATTGGCTCCGATGTCTCCGTATGTTTACTCCGGTCCGAGTCTGGTATGAGAAGGAGCGACCTCTACGTGAAATCTTCCTTCCTCCAGGACCAAGGCGACGCCAATGAGATGAGATCACGACAACAAATACGCCGATGTAGTAATCTTTGCCAACTCCTACCAGCTTGCTGCGTGCGAGGCTTAGCATCTTCATTCCATTTTGCACCTTTCAGCCTCATAACCATATTGTATTTCTCTTCCGTCATTCTTCTCCTCAACAGAGCAGAGACAAGCTTTTCTACGTATGGTTATAAGTTATTGTTTGAACATCCGTCAAGATGTCGTCACAGTCACTCTTCGCGCACCGGAAGCGGCAGCCGATGCCAGCGACGTAAGTCATCAAAAGCTATTCTTGCTGTTAGCAGAAGCTTGGCTAATGCCGAAGTTTATTCAAGTCCGAAAAATTGTCCATTTGACAAGCTCTTCCACTACCACATGGGCTGGACTTCCCCCGGCACCCACATAACGCCAAAGGATCTACGCCTGCGTCTCTATAATGCTTGCATGCCTGACAAGCGTCCCGTTGAACTCGAAAATGAGGCGCCGTGCCTACTGTGCCGATTTGAAAGGCAACACGAAAGCCCTAGCAACTCCGCGAGAAGCGAGGAAAGCACTCCTTTCACAGCTATACCCCAGCATCATCGCTGCAGCCAACATCGGCCTCATACATGCAAACGGCACCGTGCTATACCTAATCTTGCTTTTGTCAACAAGAAGATATCAAAGGAAGTCATTGAACATTACTACTCCCGACGGGCACTGTTTCTTACGTTTCATATCTGGCCGTACAACGACCAAAGCCCTCCGGTATCCTGGAACTCTATGCACAGGACCCTTCAGTCCAACCCCAATTTCAGTCGCTACTCAACATTTGTGCACGTCCAAGTCGTGTTCCCCGACGTGAGATGGTATACTGACGGCTCGATTCCAAATGTCAACACGAAGGCTTTGAAAGATTTGTCTACCGTTCTATCTCGCTTTAGTGGGATGAGCGATCTCGCATTGGCTGTTAATTGCCCAAAAGAGATTGACGGGATTTCTATGGCCGATATGTGCAAGTATGTCGGCCACCAGCTGAGTGTGTCCAGATCTGGAGGCTACAGCTTGCGCTGTGAGCGAAGAATGTTATCAGGGGAAGATGAAGACATTGATTCCATGTGCCCGTCGAGCGCTACGGAGCTTTCAGAAGGCCAACCGAGCCCAGGTCTTCCAGCAGCTGGCTTGTGTGAATCCATATTAGACCAAGAATGGGATCGAATGATTGCCAGGGACTTGTTGGATCAAACCCCGTTCCAACCTCCCGTCGACGAAAAAATGGGGCCTCTCTTACAATTTGCATCCGAATCAGCAGAAAACGAAGAGGCCCCTCCTTTGCTTTTTTCTGTTGAGAAAGGAGAAAACAAAGAGGTCGCCTTGAACAGCAGAAATGCTGAGCTGACGCCCAATTCGTCAGCTGCCGCCATTCCTCTTCCACAGACCTCACATTGGGAAGACTTTAGCTCGCTAGAAAATGACTCCATGGTCAACTTGAGTAAGATCGTGCCAGAGTTACGATATGATGCAATTGCTACAGATTTGGCGAATAGCAGCGACGGGCAAGCTTCAGCTGGTAGTGATGCTCTACGAGCTACGAACGGTCCTACATCACATAAGAAGAACGAAAATTTTACCGGACGTTCTAGCAAAGAAGCGGCCGCTTCAGAGGTCAAAGAGTTAACCCAAAAGGAGCCTACTGAGACGCTCAGTGTGCGGACGGCTACAACGCAACATGAGACCGAAGGCCCTGTACCTAAAGCAATAGCTAAGCCGGGACCTGTCTCGGTCGGTATTGGAGAGAAGAAAGATGATCTTTGTGACGATATGGCACGGTCTGTTGCAGTAGAGGCTCCAGACAGGCAGACAAACGTCATTAAGAGTGATGAGCTTGAGCCCTAGGACCACTCATGTCTTGGGCTTGAATTGCAGCATGATGATGAAATCGTACCAGAAGAGCAACTTCCAGCTGAAGTTCGGTCAGCAACATATCAGCCGGTGGAGACAACATCACTTGCTGATTCACCCGTCTTGGTTGACATTGAAATGGACGGAATGGATACAGAACAACTGGGCCTTGGTGCTATACTAGAAGCCAAACCCGGCAGTCCGACTACAGAACAGCTCCTTGGCATTCCCAAAGCGACTGCCTTTCCACCGATCCAAGACCAAAAGAAGTTCGATTGGTTCGAAGATGTAGTGGGGGTTGGAGAGCTTGGTGAAAATAGAAAAGATGGCGAAACTCTTTCCGAGGACTTGATGGCAAGTCGGCCTGAAGACACCGGCGAAGGACGGCGCAACATTTGCGGGGACCAGCGTTTGTTGAATGAGAGTTGCGGCACGGGTCCGGGGCTACTGGTAACCGAGGCAAAACCAGAGCATATGAGCGACAAAATGCTAATAGCATCTCCAGCCCATCATGAAACATGCACAAATGGAGCTGCCCCTCAGGCCAAACAACTCTCATGGGCCGACATTCTCGTTAGAGGGAAAAAGAGTACGCTAGACTGTTCTTCCGCGAACCAGAAAGAAGGCCTAGGAGCACAGAGTGATACGTTTTCCGAAAACCGAAGTGACAACGCCATCGGTTCACCTAACTGGAGAGCAGTATCCACGGAAGGAGAAAAGAAGCATAGCAAATTCCGAAGTAGTAGATGGCCAAAAGTCAAACGACGATTGGCAAAGTCAGTAGACCGTTAGTATGGATATATATATATATATCTATATATCACTCACTCTCCTAGCTCCCCAGAATGGTAACACAGAGCATAGACTAATAAATGAACGGCGCTTGAACATTTCCACAAGATAGGTAGTAGCGAGAGTAGAAATTGGTGCGGCTAAGTCTTGACATCCAAGTTGTTTTCAATAGGGAGAAGGGCGGTTAGAGGCGTAGTTGGAAGCATCACATTTTGTTACGAGCTGAATTATCGGGTGCTAACGTGTTGCTTGATGCTTCCGGTCCAAAAAGCACAGTTCTAAAAGTAAGAGGAAAAGAGCCGGCCAAGTAAACCATACATCATACGAGAGTTATCACCAATATTGAAAAGCTCAGTGCGGGCTAAACACGTATAAGGATTAAGACAGAAATAATGAGTGTACGAACTCCCAAGTGGGTGGCAAGCAGAAGGAGCCTGGCTTACTCCCATTCGCCCTGGGATACACCCTCAGGGGCAGGGGACGTGAGCCGTTTTCATGAGATGCTGCGAACTGTGTGCCCGGAGTCTGACCCGGAGTCTGGGCTGCCGTCCAATGGCCGTGGAATTGAGCCCCGGATCGATTGCTGTAATTGGACCTAGTTATGGTCGTGGCTATAGTTTCTGCCCACCTCTAATAATGTAAAGCCCAATTGATTTCTCCGTTCACTCGGCGACGCCACCTTGAAGGACAAGGGAGTATGGCAAGCCTGCGCAACCTCATTAGGGCTTGGCCTGGCCTGACTGCCACAGACAAGGTGATGCACAGTCTAATTGTGCTTATCGCCCGCTGAACTGTGCGTGATTTGAAAATAGCTGGCAGACAGTTCTTTCATCTACACTTGATGTATTTGCTTTACTTGCAGCAGGCAACGTGAACGTCGAATAGCTTGTGCTTTTAAAGTCATGAGCGCTGCTCGGTTTCAAAGCAAGCGGTAAAGGTAGCAGCACTATATCGCAAGGCGAGGGAAAGAGTAATACAAGCAATTAAGTGAATTTTGCCCACCAAACTGAGCCAACATTGGCATGCAAGACCATGTTACCTCACAAGGGCAAACAGCAAGTGCCATCGACCAAGACATATGATAAACAACATAACGAAAAACAATGCAAAGCTTAATATATGTCCTATCGAATGTCAAAAGATCCTGCAATTCTACGATAATATAAATGCTGCTGGTAGCTCTCGTACACGTTCTGGTTGGTTCACGTGACCAACCGTTATATTGGTGAGGAGAATACCCATAAATTCCACCATCTACAACCTCGTTTTGACGTGCACGACAAATAGGAACCCTAAACCATGTCTTTGCGGCACATGGTACACTGGCTGGGGCACCCGAGAGAGGCACATTTGTCCCGACTAATACGCTCAGGGAGACTCTGGCTGCGACCGCACCGGCCTCAGAAATTGCCGCCTCAGCCGCCTCGATGCGTGGCAAAAAGAGCATACAGCTCCGGCGAAAAAGTGGCCGAAAATGCAAGCAGCCGAGCCGCGCGGGTTTTGGCGCGGCTGCCACCTTCGATGAAAAAGTACACCCAGAGGCTACGGAATGCGCCGGTCTCGCACGTTGTCGCTTTCCTCATCCTACACGAAATCACTGCCATTGTGCCACTCTTTGGCCTAGTTGGCATCTTCCACTATACAAATTGGGTGCCCATTGACTATATGATGGGACGCTACGGCGGACAGGTTGCAGATGGGGTGCTTCAATTCGAACGGTATTTCCGGCGCAAGGGCTGGCTCGGCTTCGGGGAGACGGAGACGAAGATAGAGTCATCCGGGAACGATACGGCAGCACCAGTGCAGGAGGACGCCAAAGACACGACCGTCCTGCAGAAGTGGGCCAGCACAGACTCTAAATACAAAATCGTGGTAGAGGTTGGACTGGCCTACGCAATCACCAAGGTCCTGCTCCCTGTACGCATAGTCGCCAGCCTGTGGGCTACGCCGTGGTTCGCGAGCGTCTTAGCTCGCGTGCGAGGCAAGTTGGGGGCAGGCAAGAAATAACATGGGAAAATCCCAAACAAATGGTTTACAGAACATGCGAAGCTTCCCTTGCTAGTAGTATATGGCGCACCAACTCATGTACAACTGAACCCAGCTTTTTATTTATGTTGTGAGATCGACTCTTTTGTTTGTAACCTAATCTTTCATCGTCCCAATCATTTGATCGGATCCTAGGCACGGTGCTGAGCAACCGGCGGCAAGGAAGAGGAGATTATCGTGGCGGGTGGAAGGGTTGCATTTACTCGTAGACCCAGTCGTACTGAGCAGACTTGTAGCTGTTCAGGTCCTCGGGCTTGAACCACAGAGCAATCTCCTTCTTGGCGTTCTCGACGCTGTCGGAGCCGTGGCAGACGTTACGGCCGGTGGAGATGGCGAAGTCGCCGCGGATGGTGCCGGGCTGCGAGGCCAGGGGGTTGGTGGCGCCGAGGAGGACTGGAGGAAGTGGTTAGTGTCTGGAGCCGGTATAGTGTGAGGGTGGGAGCCGGTGTAGAGAGCCAAAACTCACCACGGCCGGTCTTGACGGCATCAAGGCCCTCCCAGACCATGGCGACAACGGGGCCGCTGAGCATGTCTGTTTATTGTTAGAGTCCGTGTCCGTGTCTGTGTCTGTGTCCGTGCAGCGCACATCTGCTAAATGGGTCATTGGGGGGAGGGGTGAAATTTACAGTTGATCAAGCCGGGGAAGAAGCTCTTCTCCTTCAGGTCAGAGTCTGCAGCGAAAGTGTTAGTAACAATTTCTTCACAGCGTGTTGCCTGTCGAGCTCGGAGGAACCGGGATGTGACGAACAGTGAGTCTCGAGGTGCTCCTTGCTGGGGGAAACCAGCTTCAAAGCAACCAGCTTGTAGCTATCATGAGGCGGTCAGCGTCTGGATCACAGAAGTTCAGGATGGGGCATCCAGGGTCGACATACCCGCGCTGCTCGAAGCGGCTGATGATGGGGCCGACCAGACCGCGCTGTTCCGTGGGGTTAATACGTCTTCCGTGTGTCCATGATAGTCGAAGCTCTGCTCTGTACGAACCTGGACGCCGTCGGGCTTGATGGCAATGAAACTGCATGTCTGTCAGCTCGGACCCCAAAATTGTGTCTCATGTCCACGACCAATTGGCCTCGAACGATGTAATAAAATAAAAACAAAGGAACGGGGGAATGAGGGCACTTACGTCTGCTCGGTGGCCATTGTGTTGGGAGATTTGGGATCAACGGTGGGTTGGATAAAGTGGTGGGTGGAAGTGGCTGGTGTGGAAGAAGACGGTAGTGAACACGAAGGGATAGGGCGATAGTTTTGGTAGAAGAGAGCAGCTAGAAGAGAGAGGATGGTCAAGAGAGAAAGAAAATGCAGCGGGGTAAGAATTTGCGGTGTCCGTTGGTGGGGCACATGGGCCTTTCGGCCCTGCTGTGTGGTCTGTGGCTGCTGGTGCTGGTGCTGTTGTGCCCTTGGCGGGACCTCCTCTGAGGAGGGGTCAGTTGGGCCGCTGTTGGCCATCGCTGAGACCACAGCGACCACTGAATCGGCGCTAAAGACGTTGCAGCTGTTTTTCAAAGAACACTCTGCGGTAAGAGTACTCGTAGTGGACGAAGTTGCCAGCTGTTGTTCTTGTGAGAGTGTCGAAACCGCTTGTTTTCTGTTTCTTTTGCTCCTACTTTCTTTATTTGGTAGTGAAATTGTTGGGGGTAGGACGTGCAGAAAAAGTAGTATTGTTTTGACTCGATTTATTTATTGCTCTAGGACAGCTGGCTTTAGTGAAGACATACGAGTATCGCTTTACGAGTACATAGGGGCTTTGGGGGGATAAGATAGAGCTCCACGAATGCACGTGATTTTTATTTTTAGCTGAAGCAGCGGACATACCTAACAGTGGTGGGAAAAGCGAGGTTTCGGGGGACACTGTAACCCACACTCCCACTGTAACTACTCCGTGTGGGGGCTGGCGCCTACGAGTATCCGGAACCCATTTAGGCTTTAGGAAAGGGACAGCTTGGCCAAGCTCTGTTAGAGACAACTTGTCATCAATACTTGACGATGGGCCAAGATTAACAACGGCCACACCGCGTTTTGTTGCTTTGCATTGAGCCCCCCATCTTTGAGAAACCGGCGTTAGTTTTTGTCGTGTATACATTCATTGACTCGATTTTCATCCAACCACTGTCGGCGGTGTGTCTTCTGCCAGCGTGTTTCGGCATGCGTTCTTGTTGTCAACAGCCCTCGAGGGCATGGGCAACGTGTCTTTTTGTTGCGTTGACATTGTTCCTTTTTTCGTTTCCTATCGGTGTGTGATTCATGGTTCATCTAATCTGCCGAAAAGCCTTGGTTTGCCTTGAACTAACACATAACTAGCTGCTGTGAAGGAGAACGACTTTAAGAAGTGCGACCAATCGGGCTTCTGCAAGCGAAACAGAGCCTACGCCGACGGCGCCATAGCATCCGGGTCCGCATGGACATCGCCGTATAGAGTACTTCCCGAGTCGGTGGCCGTCAAAGATGGCCAGTTCCAGGCTGTGATCCTCAAGGCCATCAACAGCCAGGGCGACACGGTGCGGCTGCCGGTCACGGTCTCTTTCACCGAATCAGGGGTCGCTCGCGTGACCATCGACGAAGAAAAGCGACAGAAGAAGGACGTTGAGCTTCGGCACGACAGCAAGGTCCGCAAGGAGCGGTACAACGAGGCCGAGAACCTGGTGATTGTCGGCGGGCTCAACCTGGACAAGGGAGCCGCGGCGGTGGGCGACGGCGAGGACAAGACCGGCATTACAATCCAGTACGGGCCCTCGCACGAGTTCGAGGCGCACATCAAGTATGCACCATTTGGCATCGACTTTAAACGCGAAGGTGCGACGCAGATCAAGTTCAACGACCGCGGCCTGCTCAACGTGGAGCACTGGCGGCCCAAGGTGGAGGCCAAGGAAGGCGAAGAGGCGCCGGCCGACGAAGGCACGTGGTGGGATGAGACGTTTGGCGGCAACACAGATTCAAAGCCCCGCGGCCCCGAGAGCGTGGGCTTGGACATTTCGTTTGTGGGCTATAGCCACACGTACGGCATTCCGTCGCACGCCGGCCCACTCTCGCTCAAGGAGACGCGCGGCGGCGGCGAGGGCAAATACACGGAGCCGTACCGGCTGTACAACCTGGACGTGTTCGAGTATATTCTCGACAGCCCGATGGCGCTATACGGGGCGATTCCGTTTATGCAGGCTCAGCGGCAGGGGTCGACGGTGGGTGTGTTCTGGCTAAACGGGGCGGAGTCGTGGATTGATATCACCAAGTCGACACAGGAGAGCAACCAGAAAGCGCTAGGCACTGGCGCTACGACAAACACGCAGACGCACTGGTTTTCGGAAAGCGGGCTGATTGACGTGTTTGTGTTCCTGGGCCCGACGTCGCAGGCCGTGCTGAAGCAGTACGGCGAGCTCACGGGGTACACGGCAATGCCGCAGGAGGCGACACTGGGGTACCACCAGTGCCGGTGGAACTATGTGTCGGACGACGACGTGAAGGACGTGGACCGCAAGATGGACAAGTTCTCGATCCCGTACGACGTCATCTGGCTGGACATTGAGTACACAGACGGCAAGAAGTACTTCACGTGGGATCCGGACAAGTTCCGGGACCCGATTGGGATGGGCCAGCAGTTGGACCAGCACAAGCGCAAGCTGGTGACAATCATCGACCCCCATATTAAGAGCGAAGGCGGGTACTCTGTGAGCGCGGAGCTGAAGGACAAGGACTTTGCGGTCAAGAACAAGGACGGCAACATTTTTGAGGGCTGGTGCTGGCCGGGATCGTCGCACTGGGTGGACGCGTTCAACGCCAAGGCGGTGGAGTGGTGGAAGACGCTCTTCAAGTACAGCAACTTCAAGGGTACGGCGGAGAACACGTTTATCTGGAACGATATGAACGAGCCATCGGTGTTTAACGGACCCGAGACGACGATGCCCAAGGACAACATCCACTACGGAGGCTGGGAGCACCGCGACGTGCACAACATTAACGGCATGACATTCCACAACGCGACGCAGTTGGCGATGGTGACGCGGAAACCCGGCGAGCTGCGGCGGCCGTTTGTGCTGACGCGGTCATTCTTTGCCGGGTCGCAGCGGCTGGGTGCGATGTGGACGGGCGACAACCAGGCGGCGTGGGACCATCTGCAGGTGTCAATCCCGATGGTACTGAGCCAGGGCATTGCAGGTTTCCCGTTTGCGGGCGCGGATGTGGGCGGCTTTTTCGGCAACCCGGACAAGGAGCTGCAGACGCGGTGGTACCAGGCGGGCATTTTCTACCCGTTCCTGCGGGCCCACGCTCACATTGACTCGCGGCGGCGCGAGCCGTATCTAGCGGGCGAGCCGTACACCAGCATCATCACAGCGGCGCTGCGGCTGCGGTACAGCCTGCTGCCGGCGTACTACACGGCGTTCCACCAGGCACACGTGGACGGGTCGCCGATTGTGAAGCCGCTGTTCTACACGCACCCAGACGTCGAGGCCGGCTTCGACCGGGACCACGAGTTCTTCATTGGCGACACAGGGCTGCTGGCGGCGCCGGTGGTGGAGGAGGGCAAGGAGACGGCGGAGGTGCTGATTCCCGACGACGAGGTGTACTACGACTACTTCGACTACAGCGTGGTGGCGACGAGCAAGGGCCAGACGACGACGCTGGCGGCGCCGCTGGACAAGATCCCGCTGCTGATGCGTGGCGGGCACATTTTCCCGCGGCGCGACCGTCCTCGGCGGTCAACGGAGCTGATGAAGTTTGACGACTACACGCTGGTGATCAGCATGCCCAAGGCTGCCGGCGGCAACGCCGAAGGCTCGCTGTACGTGGACGACGGCGATTCGTTTGACTTTGAAAAGAGCCAGTACATCTGGCGGCGGTTTGTACTGGACGGCGCAGCGGCGACGCTGTCGTCGACGGACGCCGAGGCCCGCGATGTCGGCAAGATCAAGGCGGGCGCATGGCTCAAGGCGATGCAGGACGTGCGGGTGGACAAGATCGTCGTGGTCGGTGCTCCGGCAGCATGGGCCGGCAAGACGGAGCTGGCCGTACGGTCGGAGGGCAAGACGACGACCGCGTCGGTGGACTACGTGGCAGCAAAGGATGGACGTGCTGCTTTCATGGTGGTGCGGCATGTCAGCGTGCCGATTGGCGCAGACTGGACGCTGTCCTTTGCTTAAGGGACAGGAGGCAAGAATTAGGCTCGAATATTTTGAAGAATGTATCTGTAGTTCGATGCGAAATTGCTAGGACGGAGTATCGTGTGTGTCTTGGCCGGTTTCTTGTGTGGTGTTTCCATCATATTTCCGCTGCATTCCGCTCAATTGAAGTGCAGACTCGGCCAACAAACGGACAGCGGCGTTTGGATGGCACCTTGGGCGCAAGTTTCCGCTGTGGGACCAGACCAACCCACCAAAGAAGGCGGAGTAATTGCCTGCTAACACGGTTTAAGTTGACAGGTGACCGCTTGGCGTTGAGGTCGGGTCGAGAGCCAGTGTCGCCCAGAACAGACGTACGAGCACGATATGCATGGCTATGCACAGTTTGTGCTAGAATATGGACGGTTTTTCTGCAGAGCACGACTGAGTATGGCTACGAATACTAACGACGACTGCGGAGTACAGTAGTGTCCACCAAAAGCGCCTTGCCATCGGCTAGCCGAGAGGCCCAACCTCGAGACGAGGAGGTCACGATAGCCCAAGCTAAAGCGCAACGCAATGCAATGCAATGCAATGCCGGCCCAGATCGACTAATGGAAGCGGTCGAGGGAACAAGACAACCAAAAAAGGGACTGGCGGCCGTTTTTGATCCCCTTTCCGACTCCACAATGGACTGGTGGTGGCATTCTGTGAGTGGCCGCAAGCTCGCTCGTTTGGTGCCCCCCTAACCAGAATGGGGTCATGGCGGATTCAGCCGCACTGCAAGCCTAGTCTTGACTGTAGTGTCTCATCTGGCAGCGTCCTAGTCCAGAATCCTAGGCCAGAATGGCCCAGAGGACAACACGCCCACTCCTACGCTGGCACCTTTTTCTAGCAGATGAGCGGCCGTTGAGGAAAAGACGCAGGAAAAGCAGCTTCTCCCACCCCCGCTCTTTTCCCGACGTTTTTGCGACGCGCCGTGTCATTCCCGCGAGAGACGCCATGAATACGGTCTTATACGAGGCATGAGCACCAACGCCGATACTTGTGGCTAACGACTAGACACAAGCCAGAATTCCAGCCAGCGTCCCCGGCCAGAACAGAAACAGCCGATCTGCTTCCTCGTCCCCAGCATTGGCACAGATCCGCCGAATGAGGCTCTGGCTGGCGTCTTGGCAGCCGGAAACTACTCGCACACACACGGCAATACTCGTATTGCCGTTCTCGTCCTTCACCCCTCGTCGCTACAGCCGCGTCTCTTGTCTGACGCTTTGTGTGGTGCCTGTCTCTCTTTGACCGCGTGGCATAGCGAGACCGCGACGGCACCGCCGACTGTTTGCGGCCATGGCATCACTTCCGGCCGGCTGGGAGTCGGACTACGATGGCACGCGGTGGTTCTTCCGGTACCAACCCTCGGGCATTGTGCAGTACCAGTTCCCGAAACCCGGCGACGAATTCCCCGAATACTATGACAACTTTGGACCCATCCAGGCCTCGTACGAGCCGACACCCGAGGAACGGCTCGAAAGCGACCGGCAGATCCGACAGCAAAAAGGCGTGTCTGGAGCTACGCGTAGAGCCACCCGGGATCTGACGGCAGCAACGGCCACGGGCACAGCGTCTGGCATGTCGGCGACCCTCGACGGCGGCGACTTTCTCAACTCGTCGTTTGAGATGTTTGGCTACTTTGGACCCGGGTCCTACACCGATGTGTCTCCCGAGCACGACGACGAAGACGACCACCCGAGCCAGAACCATGCCGCTCAGCAAGACCGCCCCGGCGTCCAGACAGCCACCGGAAGCGCAGCTGGCGAACCGCCGGCCGATATTGCCGAAGCGCCGGATACATCAGTGGCTGTGCCGGCGGCCCTTCCCGCAGCACCACCGGTGGAAATCTACGAGCTGCCCGACGCGGCAACTCTCGGCGGGCTTCACTATGCATCAGACCCGGTCGGCAATATATCAGAGCTGGCTTCAGCGGATACGGCGCAGTGCGCGGAGGAGACCAGGCCGGCGCCGGTCGAGTTGCCCGGACACGACGCCGTGATTAGTCATCCGACGACGACGACCGCGGAACCACCACGGACGGTAGCGGCAGTGCCTGCAGGGGCGGCTGTAGGTGGTGGCGCCGCTCCCGGCACGGCTCAGCCATATCGGCCGTTCCGAGCGGTCGGCGTGACGAGCGATAGCAATGCCGAGAAGCGGTCGTCACTAGTGCTTGGAAGTGTGAGCATCGCCGAGTCGCAGAGTCTTGAACTGGGCGGCATCGACAAAGTACGACCAGCTGCAGAACGCCAGCCAACGACAGTTCATCCAGACCGGACCAACATTCCGTCGGCGCTCCAGCCACCACAGGACCCGTCCAAGAAGCCTGTTCCAGTGACGGGGGCCGAAACACATACAGCCGCGAATACAGCGACAACGACAAGTACTGGCGACGGGGTCAGCCCCGAAGCGGCCTCTGTATCTCTCGCTACAGCAGACGTGACGCCGGGCGTAGCGGCCGTGCCCCCTCTGTTGGCACAGCCTCAAGACCCACGAAACAAGGCCATGCTCGAAACTGCTGTCCAACAGCCGTCCCCGGAAACTGTACCAGAAGCAGGTCATATGGCACCTCCGCTGACTGCTCCGTCTCCAGTTTCCACTCCGGGCCCGTCTCCGGGACCATCTGCAGCCCCATCTCCGGCTCTCTCGCACGTCCCGACCGTGTTGCGTCCGGCCCGGCCATTGAGTCTCGCAGCCGGCGGCCGTGGGTCTCCTGCACCACAAGCTCAAACGCAAACCCCAGCACAAGTGCCAAAAGCACCCGCCGAACGAGCGAAACTGCCGGCGGATCCGCTGTACAGGGCTCTCACACCCCAAACGACAGCAGGCCAGGCTGAGCGGCCAGCAGCGGTGCATAGAACGGATACACTCCCGCTCAAGCTGCCATCGCAGACGGCTGAGCAGGAAGAGCCAGCCACAGAACCGCGGCCTCATGCCTTTTCGGTGGACTTTGGCATACTAGACGTGCCGACATCTTCCTTACAGCGCGACAGTGTGGCGGTTGAGGCTAAGCCGGGCGACCCGCGACTCATGCCAGCACCTCTGCGGGTGAACCGTTTAAGCATGACAGGCCCTCCTGTGGCAATTGCTCAGAGGCCACAGCAGAACCAACAAGAACAGCAGCCGCACCAGCAGCAACAGCATGGTCCTAGCCAAATCCCCCCCAATGTGCCCATAGAGCTCTATGGCATCGCCGAGGCCAAGGCAGCACCTCCTCCGACTGCTCTTGCGCAGCAGCCTTCCCGGATTCCGCAAACAGCTTCTGCTCTTGTGTCAGCGAACTTCGGTCCCTTGACCACGCCCACGCCATCGCATCCTGCGCCATCGCCAGCTCCAGCTCCGGCTGCCTTGCCTACTTCGCCTCCACCAACTCGTCCGCAGGCTCCTCCATCGTCTTCTCAGCCAGTCCTGTCGGCCAACTTTGCCAATGTTCCTTCCACCGCAGTACAGGCAGGCCCTCCTCCCCAGACTGCATCGCCTCCGCAGAATCAGGCCCCCTCGGCGGCTGTCCTAAGATCTGGTCCACCCCCTCCTCTTCCGCCGCGAACCCCGAGTGCTTCTCAAGTGGCTCAAGTCGTGCTCCAGACAGCTATGCCAACTGGGCAGCCAAGTTCTGCAGCAGATGCTTCTTATGCACAGGTTCAAGCCCAGCGCCTCTCTATGCATGCTTATACCCCTGCCCAGGCTCTGAATGTCCAGTCTCCCCCATCTCAGACGAACCAAGCCTCGAATTTTCAGGCTCCCGCATATCATGCTCCTTCTTCACAGGTTCCTACCGCTCAGGCTCCTGCTACCCAGTCGCCCCTTGCTCAGTCTCCCCAGGCAACCCAAACTCAGGCTTCTATGCAGTCCCCAATGGTGCAGCGGCAACACACCGTCTCACGGAAACCAATCGGTGCACAGCCATCGCCGTCACAGTCACCTCGCCCTGCTCAGAACCCCTTGATGCAGCAAGCTGTCCCGGGGCAGAAAAAATCAGCAGCCGTACACCGGGCGTCCGTCTCGTCTGTATCCAGCCAGCCTGGAAGAATAAGTACGCCTGCCCAGGGTCCGCAGCCTCAAGGACCTGTACAGACGTCGCCTCATATGCAGCAACAGCCAGTACATCACCAGACACCGGCAGTGCAGTACCAGCAGCAGCAGAAACCGCAACAAATGCAATTCACGCAGCTTGTCCAACAGGCTCAACAGTCTCAACCGGCCCAGCAACCCCAGCAACCCCAGCAGGGCTACCAAAACCAGCAATATCAACCCCAGCAGGTCTACCAATCCCAGCAGGCCTACCAACCCCAGCAAGGTTATCAACACCAGCAACCTCAGCCACAACTAAGCCAGCCTGCGAGACAAACCCCCTGGCACCCACCAGCAGCGACCACCTCTCCAATTCCTGGGCAGGAACGAGCGTCTACACCGGCTGGCAGCATCCACAGCGTTCAGAGTGCTCACAGCATCCCTGGGGGCAACCAAAGTCCACACATGGCGCACCACTCTCCCGCTCTTTCGGCTAGTTCCATTCACCGGAACTCAGTGTCTGGGCCAGGGCTAACGCAAGGCACTCCAGTGCCAGCACCCTCACAGTCGTCGCAGCAAAGAATGTCTGTGTATGGGCTACCCGGAGCATCGGTGGCATCACCAGTTCAGCAAATGGGCCAGCAGCCACAACAGCAGCAGCCTCAGCAACAGCCACAGCAACCGTATTCAGCGGCATTTTCTCCTGCTAGCGGCCCTATCCCAAGTCCTCCTCAGCCAGGTACTGGTCAAACTCCAGGTCCTGGCGGCGTTGTATATGGTATCCCACAGTATTCCCCGTCTCAGGGGGCTGTCCCATTGAGTGCTTCAGCAGTGGCCGGCGCCCAGCAGCCTTCCCCAGCACAGATCGCACAACACCGAATGTCCATGTCGGCCCAGGGCCAGCCTCAGCCCCAGCCCCAGCCTCAGCATCAGTCCCAGGCTCAGTTTCAGTCCCAATCTCAGATCCAACCCCAGATCCACCCACAATACCAACCTCAGCCTCCCAACACAGTAGGACTGCAAGCCAGTGTGCCGTTCCCTCATCCTGCCCACAGCCAGACAATGCCTATGGGACGGCCTCAGAGCCCCGGCGCCGGTCAACCTCATCTGCAGCACAGCATGACTGCGCAGATTCTAGGACAAACTCCAATGTCACAGCATATGCAGCAACCCGGGGTTCAGCAACCGGGACTTAAGCGGCCTAGTTTTCAACAGCCTGGATTCGCCCAACCCGGGGCTCCCCAGCAGTTCGTCCCACAACAGCATCAGCAGCCCCAACAGCAGACCTTTCAGGCACCGCCCACGACAGCTCAGCCCACCAGCAGCAAAACCGGGGGCTTGTTCTCCAAGCTGATGGGCAATTCTGCCGTCAAGAAGACTGCCTTCGCTATCGGCGGTGCTCTTGTGGCCGAAGGTCTAGGGCTCCGAGGCGACACAGGCGCCAAAATGGGACAGGATGTATACAACAGCCACCGACTTCAGAAGCAGAATTGCCAGCAGAATGCCCAGCAACATATGCTGCAGAATTCTCAGCAGAACATCCAGCAGAGTATCCAGAGCGCCCAGCAGAACGCTCAGCAGAATGCTCAGCAGAATCTGCTGCAACAGCTTCAACAGAACCAACAATCGCAGCAACAAGTTCAGCAGCAGATCCAGTTGCACATACAACAACAGGCTCAACAGGCCCAGCAACAAGCGCTGGAGCAGATGCAGCAGCACATGCAACAGCAAGCGGCTCTACAACGGCCACATTTAGCTACTATGCAGACCGCACCTGGGCAGTTGCAGCAGAGCGTTCCTGTGGCTGGTAGCCCCATTTCGCCGCACACTGGCTATGCTGCTGGTCAGTTTTCACCACAGGCCCAGGTCCAAGCCCAAGCCCAAGCCCAAGCCCAAGCTCAAGCCCAAGCCCAAGCTCAAGCCCAAGCCCAAGCTCAAGCCCAACAGCCACCGATGACGACGAGCTATTCGACACCGGCGGGGTCAGCTCCTGGGAATCCTGGACAGCCTCAACCTGGACGGCCCTCAGCTGCTGGCCTCGCCTCTGGGTTTGCACAAGGCCCCCCTGGCCAACCGCCGGGACAACAACCAGCACAGCCCGCTACACTGATCACTCCACAGCCAAGTGCACCTCTACTCGCTTCTTCGTTGGTGAACGGCCCTCCCAACGCTGCTCCCAGTCCTCACGATAGAGCCACTACTGGACGACCAACCTCACAGGCCCATTTTCAGGGACAACCCCCCCATGCAGCTGCTGGAATACCTACAGCTAGTCGCCCCACGGCAGGACGGCCTCCGGGAGCTCAACAACCCGGAGCCGGAGCACCCCGGCCCACTGCTGCCGGACAACAACGGCCTCCCGGACCGCGTCCTCCAGCTGGACAGCAGTCTGCTTCGGGTCTTGGGAGCCAACCCGCAACGGCTGCCGGTGCTGCTGCCTTTGGCACATCAGGGGTAGGCTCAGGAGTACAGCCTTCCGACACAACGACAGCTTTGGCAGATACACTGATCAACTCTTTTCTGCGGCCGGCACACCAGAAAATGTCTGCAGCACAACAGCAACAAGACCTGCAGCAGCAGATTCAGCAGCAACAACAACAACAGCTACAGCTACAAATTCAGCAGCAGCAGCAGCTGCAGCAGCAGCAGCAGCAGTCCATCTTTGACCTGTTCAACAACAACAACAGTGGTGGCACCTCGACGACAACCATCTTTACGCCGGCACCAGCACCCGTCTTTGACTTTGGCAACCAAAGCAGCGATATGACTAGCATTACCTTCATCGACACGTCTGATACGGTCAATATTGACGTAATCACCGATACGGGCGGCGGCTGGGCCGACTCTGTCAACTACTCCGGTGACGACTGGGGCGGTGACTACTGACGACGTGAATCCGTGCTTGCGTGATTTCTTTCTCCCGGACCTCATTTATTCCGATTCAATCCTCAAGTCCCTTTTGATTCGTCCTGATTCCCCTTCCCAGCTTTTTGTATTTATCTCGTCTGATACTCGTTGTACTTCATTCTGGACCGAGCAAGCGTGAGCGCTGTAATATGTAATTAGATATCCAAATTAATTGAGTATACGCATCGTCGAAACGATTCTTTACCTTAAACGTGTATCTCAGCTTGCACCAGTAAAGAGCACAGGCACGCATCACCTGTGGGGCGCTATCACTCGAATGGACGGCGCAACACGGACACTAAAATGGCCTAAAAGGGAAGTCGTCAATAAGCCTCCAACAGACCATCTTAGCTGAAATTGTTGCCTGTTCTGTGTAAATTCTCGTGGCCCACGGCTTTTCCCCCTCACTTTTCCTTCTTGTTTTTTAGCCACACCATTTGCTCACCCACCCGCCTCTGGCTTTTGCACAGCCATGCCGGCCTGCTGCCGCTGAAGCGCGATGCCTTTTCCGTTCTCACGCGTCTGCGACTTGCTGCAACAAGTGGCTGATCGGCCTCCAGCCGAGCAGCGCCGCCCAGCTTCTGTGCCTCAATTGGTTAGCCGCTGGTTCGCGGAACATCTCGCGCTTGTCGATGCCCTTGCTGCAGCCGATGCACTGGCTCTGACTGGCAGCGACGGTCGCGACGGCTGGTGCGGTGCCGCGCTGCTGTCAGCCTTGCTGCCGGACTACCGCACAGATCGAGTCTATGGTGTGCAGGCGCGCCGTTTGGAGCGCATCATCGCAAAGGCGTTATGCTTGGGCCATTCGAGGGTCGTAGAACTTGCACGCTGGACGCGGCCGGCCGAGTGCGGGACAGCCGTCGACCTGGGCGACTGCGTGGAAGGCATTCTCCAGAGGACGGTAAGAGATGGGATGCCATGCCGTGGCAAGGTGGCTTGCAAAGTGTTAGGATTGAGAATGCTAATAGCCTAGCCGAATCCCCTCAACCCTGAGGCTAACCCGGTAACGGTGGAAGAGATCGATGCTGTCTTGCACACCGTGGCTGGCCAGTGCCGCTTCAGCTCGCCGGCCGTCCGCGACAGCGTCCGTGGTTCCAGGGCTTCTCGGGGGTCTGCGGTGGCTCCGGCAGCTTCGACTGCGCCGGACGCACTCGTGGCAATAGAAACATGCCTGCCGCCGCCGCAGCATACAGCAGCGCCACTCCCGCGCGACCAAGCTGTCGGTCGGCTCTACCAGCGGCTCAGTGCCCGCGATGCCAAATGGCTGACGCGCCTCATCCTCAAAGACTACCGTCCCGTGGCGCTCGACGAGACGGCCGTCTTCCGCTCTTTCCACCCCGACTTGCCCATGGCCCTGCGAGTCTACAACGACTTTGCCACGGCCGTTAGCTTCTGCCGGCGAAAGCACGCAGCGTCTGTCAGCCCGGCGTCCTCCACCTGCCGTCCTCCCCAGGCTACCCCTCAACTCGGCGTCAAGGTTGGCCGTCAGTTCTGGGCCAAAGCCCGCAGCATCAAGCATTGTGTGGCCATGTGCGGCAATCGGCGCATGAGCTGCGAGAGCAAGCTCGACGGCGAGTATGTCCAGGTGCACATCGACCTCAGCAAAGGCCCCGAGAACTGCATCCAGCTCTTTTCCAAGAGCGGCAAGGACAGCACTCGCGACCGCGTCTATCTGCACCAGGCCATCCGCACCTCTCTCTGCATTGGCGAGCCAAACTGCCACCTCAAAACAGGCTGCATCCTTGAGGGAGAGATGCTTGCATATGACGAACAGGTGCGTATTATTCAAATATGCGGCGCGCGTACTGTTGAGTAGCAGCTCACATCCGTCTACAGACCAAGAAGATCATGGACTTTGACGCCATTCGCCAGCACGTTACTCGCAGCGGCTCTTCCCTATTCTGCAATTCTAATGCCGAGTAAGATATATTTCCCTGACCTGTTGTTTTATCTCTACGTTTTCCTTCCTTTCCTTCTTCTCCTTCGTGCAGATGCCGGTTGCTTACACCGAAGTAGCGGCATCGCTTTCCAGCACCTAATGGTCGTATACTACGATGTGCTTCTTATCGATGGCGAGTCGCTTCTGAGCACACGTCATTGCGAGCGATTCAAACATCTCGAGAGTTTGGTACACTGCCAACCAGGGCTGGCCCAGATCGTCCAGCGCCAGGTTATCAACTTCGGCCAGCCAACCGCGGCGTCCCAGTTGCGCCAGGCTTTCTCACGTTGCATTGCTGCCTGCCAGGAAGGTCTGGTTCTCAAGCCAGAAGACGACCCCTACTTTGATTTTTCAAGGCAAAATACAGCACCCGTGTGGCCGTACCTAAAGTCATATGCCATCAAGCTGAAAAAGCAGTACATCGGCGATTTTGGCGAGGTCGGCGACTTTGCCGTTGTCGGAGCTAGATACGATTCTGCCAAGGCAAAAGAATACTCGTCAGATCTCCCACCAGGTCTACGCTGGACACATTTCTACATTGGATGTCTTGCCACTGCTCCTACAGGACCTACTAGCATCCACAATAACCGTCGGCTTCGGTTTGTTGTTACCAATGTCGTTACTCTCACGGAACCCCAGATGGCTACATTTTTGAAGCATTGTCGCCCTGTTGAAGTTCCTGCCAGGCCAAAGAACCGGGGCAAGGATGCCAACAATGCTGGAGCAAGTCAACCTGGTGCCGCTTCTCTTTCATATGACGTGGACCCCATAGAGCCAGGTCTCGATCAGATGAGCACCGGACCTTCCGACTTCTTTACACACCCCCCCGTCGTCGATATTCGGTGTTTTTCCTTTCACCGACAAGGCTACGGCCATTTCTGGAGCCCCAGGTTCCCGACTGTCACAAAATTTCATTTCGACCGCGACTTCCGCGACGTTCTCACCTTTGACGACCTGCAGCGAATGGCATCGGACGAATCCCAGCGGAAGTCCGTCGCCGCTGAAGCCGAAGCCGAAGCCGATCCCAACACAGATGACGATCATGGACCAGAGCTTGGCGCAGGGGACGATGCAGGGGACGCATTCGCAGGAGGATGGCTACTCAGCGAAAAGGACTATAGCCGAAAAAAGGCAAGCAAAGAGGCCGACCACTGGGTCGGTGAACTCAAACGAGCAGACTCGGGTGGCGTTGCTGTCGACGCAGAGACAAGCCAGTCCTCAGTGGAAGTGGATGCAAAAGCAGCCCTTTCAGTGCTGTCATCGCCTTCACCGTCGCCGCCATCATCCCCGCCCCCGTTACCGTCGGAACAGGATACTTCTCACGCCACGCAGACAAAGTCTCCCAGCCCTGGCACACCTCAGCCAGCGGCCATCGAGAGCCAGGCCTCAGAGGTGCCTACAAAAGATAGTAGCCCGGGCCGCAGCATAAAAAGCAGCCGCAAACGCACCTGGCAGTCAGACGACGACTGGATGTTTGCCGTCATATCACCACCACAGTTACGGCGCACAGTGAGTCGCTATTGAGCATAAAGGAAGAGGGCGAGAGATTGTACATAAAACAGTTTATGCGGAGTACACTTGCTCAAGTTTTGAATAATTAATTATGACGAGTGCAGTTGCACAAATTTGATCCTCAAGACGGTCTGTTCGCCCTGGAGCTTGTACATATTAAGCTTTTGCCGCCTCCGTAAACTCGTATGAGTACACAACTTTCATAAACGCTCTAGCCTAGGAAATGGGGAAACACAGGATAGTCCCGTGCATAATGGAGCTTATTCAAGCTTGTCCGCAGAGGGCCCGCGCGTCGATGGTCGTACTCCGGAGTGTAGTGTGGTCTTCTATTTGTACACTACGACTAGTGAGGGATAAACATGGCACATGCGAGTACGACAGTCCAATACTAATCCGCAACCGAAGGATCGTTTGCGGCGTTACCTAGGCTAGGAAGACATTAGCTAGTTGCGCCCCTGATTCTGTTTTAAGAGACGTAATTTCCTGTAAGGAGCTCGCCCAGTGTTGGATCGTGCTGCCTAGAACAGTTCAGGAGGAACAGGGACAAAGAGCCAAGCAGCGAGCCGTAAGCCCTATCGTCGCGCCTTGGGGATCTCGTAATCAGTCTTGTATTCCGTTTTAGCAAGCATGTCGCTACTACTACACTACAGCACGGAATTCATACTCGTACGCGAGAAAACCTCGACTATCGACGAGAACTGTAATTGGAAGGTCCCGTCAACAGAAGGAGGACTCGCATGCTGTAATCTCCTAGATTTCGGTACGACGACAGCATCTGCAAGAGGAAGGAGGTGGCCGTTTCGCAGTGGAAATTTGCGAATCCTGCTTTTTTTTCCTGACTACGAAATTGCTGAATCTTCCTCCGATCTCACTGTCGTTGATGCAAGGTACCGATGCCAAAACCAGGGCCATCTTTGGCTGAGCTATCCAGTCCCATGGATCATAACAGAGAATTGGTTCTAGCAAGCCGAACAGACGCGGCTGAGAAGCCCCTTCCCCCTTTCGCCATCATTATCCGTGATTCCTCTCCCCTACCAGCGATCTGAGCGCCAGGGGTTCGCCTTTGGGTCCTACATGCGCTGTGCTCATCCCACGACCGCTAAAGCCATCACTAGTTATACAATGTCGTAAATCAGTGGATGAGGGACTCTGACGCAACGCTATCATCATAACAGCAAAACCATGTTTCGAAGATCAAACAGCGGCGTGGATCAAGACTGCTGAAAAAGCGCCATTACGAGGGCCTTTATGAACCCGAAAATGCCGACGTCGCCTTACCCGGCACAACGGCGACGATATGCCCTGAAAAAAACGTCAGTGCGTGCAAACGAAACAATGTTTCTTCCACGGGCCCTTTGGGGCGAAACGAAAAAGTCGCTGACAGCCACGGCATGGTTTGGGGGCTTTTTTTGTTGTTTAGGCGGGGGTGGGAACCAAGCGGAGAGATCTTGCCTCTGCATACGAGAACAGAGTCCGTAGCCATAAACACCTGTTTTGCCTTTCGTCCTATTTCACGAATACGAGTTTGTATGGGGTAGGTGCACGGAGCAGTGCACGAAGCACAATTACGGCAGTACGACTGCAACTGCTCTGTACTGCATATTGACATCGGGTACATACTGCTTATGAGCACACGATGTACGAGTGCATACGGCCAAGTTCGTCTGAGGCGGGCTACCAATGCGAGAGAAATTGTAGACCGTGCGATATCCCCAGCAACCCTGCATCGATGGTAAGCCACCTGATGCGGCCACTAGCAAAACCCATTTCCTGACACTTCGCTTGGAGTACCAATGTACGTCTACGCTGTCAGCCAGACGAGCACGACTTTCGTCAAAATGATTGCCCTTCGTCTATGACTAGTCTCGCCTATGAAACAGGGAACAAAAAACGATGGCACCTCCATCTGCAGGGCGAACGAAAGCAAAACTCTGCGATACGACCTCGTCAAGAAAGCAAGTGCAAGTAGTTGTAGCCGTAGTCTGAACTGCTACTCGTACTCGCACTCCTCCTACCGCATGGACAGACTGTGCGAGAACGCATATCGTATTACTCCGTAGTTATTGGTGGTTGTTGGTTTGTTGGACCAATTCTCGTCCGGAAGCCTGCACGGCTATTTCTGTCAGTAGGATACTCCCAAGATGATTCAGACATGCGCGACAAATGAATGCACACGAGCAGTCATTTTGCCCTACGGCGAGAATGGCATACGCACAACATCATGGCTCGCCAATACGGCCAAATATAAGCGCGCTGTCACCTGCTCACAGCATATCTATGGCTTATTTGCCGCCATCCGCTGCACTAGCTCACTGTATCTACGACCTACAGAGTATGGTGAGGTGGCCGTTTACTAGCAAGAGCACAGCCCGGAAGGATCGGCAAGGACGCTGGACACATAAAAATACAGATGGCTGCGGAAGAGGCGTTGCGCTTGTGCTCTCGACCCCAACCGTCAGCTTTTAGCCCTGCCACCCTGAAGTTCGTTCAAGCGGCCATCCGAATTATTAGTCGTATTCGTACTCCGTACGTATTTTTGAGAAGTACTCCATCCGACGTACAGAGCCGTACTCGTAGTCATTGTATCTTGCTCCGTGCAGTTCATTACGGGGAAGTACTTTAGTGGTGTCACAGCTAATCTCAGCCCGTGTTTCTCCCTGAAGCGTGGCACGGCCTCAACCCCTTGGCTGCTGACTGCCCACCTTTGAACACGAAGACCCAGCCTGGCGAGAAAGACATGCACGGGCACAATTACGGAGCCGTTGTGGGCAGAGACAAACACCAACCACCCACCGTCGAGGGCTTTACATCTGAGTCCGCACGTGGACTCTGGACATGTCGCAATAGTGGCCATTTCAGGGACTGCGTCCGATCGGACACCGTACACGCTGCTGCCATGGGTGCTAATTTGGGAGAGGAAAAAGGAAAGAGAGAGACATGCTTGCATTCGAGGACAACTATGTACGTCGGTACGAGTACAACTATGAGCTCGTCTCCGCACTCAACCAATATATACGGTACACAATCCCAATCTCCTACTTTTGGCGTATTGCAACCTGCCGTCGTATGGACTTATTGTTTTGCCGCCGTTGGAGGGCAGCCACCAACACGGCCGTTGGCATTCTAAAGGGGCTCCACGGAAAGGCTTTTTCAGGCTACCAACACTAACACTTACACTAACCAAGGCACACCCGCAGCAACGCCTCCTCAGGCCATGGCTTGTGCGTTTTGTAACTTTGTGCTCTCGTAGTCCCTCCGCGTCATCAATTTTTGGCTTCTTTCCGCTTTAGGAGAGAGACAAACAAAAAAAAAGAATCAGAGCCAGGGGGCGCAGTGCAACATGGTCCCAACTAAAGACCACCCTGCTCCACCAGCCACCTTCCTTAGTCCTGTTTCTACGGTCCGTGGGCCAGACTGAGCTCGATTGCCCGGGCCTTGCATCTGTGGATAGTGAGACACTGTTCGAGTAAGTGAAGGGCACACATGGAGTGCGCTTGCCTCTACCCCCCCTCTCTCCCCTATGAGTGTACGGAGTTCTCCCTTTGCCTCACCCTTTCACAACTCGCTTGTTAAAGTGAGACTTTCCTGCTATAAAGAGTGCACTTCCCCTCCCTTACATCTACTTGATTGGGAAAATATCAACAGGTTTCATTGTCTCGACGATTCTAAGTGGTTGCTTGCTTTTCTCTTTCGTATATACTATCGTTTTGTTGTTTCTCCTTCCAACACCCCTCGTATTCCATTTCTACAACTACGCTGCCACTTCCCTTTTACTGTTTTTTGGTGAATCAGCGCTCTGGAAGCCTCACTGCCATCTTGAATCCACTTTCCTCAGCTGTACCCCCATGTACGAGGTCTTTTCTAGGCCGGCGCTTAATTCTTTTATTACCCTCATCTTCCACGCGGTACCTCCCACCGCTCAAACGCCACTTTAATATTCTCTGTTTTCGTGCTTGTTAGCGGTTTCTGGGTTTCCTTTTATTTGTTCGGGGTGCTCCTGCTTTTCTTACTGGCTTCCTTGCTCTCTTCTCCCCCCTCTTCTTCTTTCCCGTCTTCCTCCATCTCGCCACCACAGCCATGTATTTCAGTCGCTTTGCACTTCTCGCCGGCCTGGCTGCCGTCGTCACTGCATCGCCTTGCAAGCCAGTAGTCCCGACTCTTCCCTCCACCGGAACAGGTACGTTTTTCTTTTCCGATGCGGAGAACCGTGGTGCTGAGTCTCGTGCCTCTTACTGCATATTGCGTTGAACAAACACTAACACAGCCCTTCTTTTGTGATCACAACAGGCACCGATCTTCCAGCACCACCAGCCGGTCTGACTCTGCGGAAAATCGCCCTTGGCCACGGCATCCAGAATTACACTTGTGCCGACAGCTCAGCGTCACCTGTCAATGTCGGTGCTCTGGCCGTGCTCTACGATGTCACAGCTCTATTTCCGGGAACTTCTGGCTCTGGCCTGTCTCTCGACATCTTCAATGGCCTCGCTGCCTCTATTCTGTGGCTGCAGGATCTGCCATTGAATCTGCAGAACCCCAATGCTGCCAGCCCCGGCACGCTGACCGCCCCCAATGCCCTCGCTGAGGCTCTTTATGGTGCTGTTGTGGGGGGCCCATTCCCAATCCCAGCTGCAGAACTCGACCTGTCGAGCATCCTGGCGTCCATCATCCCTGTTCTGGGACATCACTACTTTGACGCCAGCGGAACGCCCACCTTTGATCTCTCGGCAGCCGGCCTTTTGGGCAGCATGAAGAAGACCGGCGGCGTCAAGGCCCCGACAACCGCCGACAAGGGCATTCTTAACACCGGTGCCGTCGACTGGCTGCAGCTGTCTGACAACGGCAAGGGCATCTCCAAGGGCATCCAAACCGTCTACCGCGTCACGACTGCTGGTGGCGTTTCGCAGTCCTGTAGCACCGTTGGTTCTACCGCCGGAAGCGTCCCCTATGCTGCCTTCTACTGGTTCTTCGGATGAGCTCCTTTAGTCTCCTATTTCCTATCGTTTTTTTGGTTGCTACATCCTCCTCCTCCTTCACATACCACATACATCGCTTCCGGCAATACTTGACAACTACTGCTCTCTCCATGTCACAAGACGCTGATACACACACATCCTTCATAATATCCACTTAGGAGAGCCCTTCCGCTTTCTTCAATTTCTTTACCTTCATTCATGATAGTTAATCTGTGTTTGCTGCCGTAGTAACGCGGCAACAGCATTTTGTTTCCTTCTACATCTTTTTCTTGGGCTTATTTATGGATTACGGGAATAGTTAAAATGCAAAATGCATTATTTGGGAACAGGAGTGGGTGGCTGCATAGCTAACCACTCGGGGTAGAATAGAGACTTGGTTCCTCCGTCCATTTCCTTTCTTTTTTCGTTCTTTTTTTCATACAGAAAACAGAATCCTTGGCTCATAGATGTCAAGGTTCTTTCTTTACTTGGTTCAGGCTAGGGTACATAAAAAACACAAATAAAATGAACATCTCAAACCTTGTTATTCAAGAAGCACTTTGCTCCGTACAACCATAAATACGAGCTTAATTTTAAAAATCCGGCCTGGAATTCAACATTGTTCCCGCTCTAGGTTACAGTAAAACCGCCCGCCATGACCAATACACCGCCAGATCCCACCCAGGAACGTAATTTGGGCTGGCCGGCGGCATGGGCCGGACACGCGGCCAGCGGTTAACCGCTGAGATCAATGCCTTATGTACGTTTGGGACATGTCGTGTAAGTCACAAAACCACACACGTGACTCTTATTCAAGAGCATATAAGGGCCATACGAGCAGGCCGCCGACCAAACAGGGTCTGCGCTGTATCATCTGTCGGAAACCAGGCACTATGAAACTCCCAAACGAAGGCCGTACAAGTATCCATTTCAATTAGAATGAGAGTTCGGCGTCCGAAGTTATATTTCTCCATTTCCCTGCAAGTCACAAACTACGCAGTTCTCACCAATAATATCTTTCATGTATCTTCTATCGCTCTATAGAAAATGCGGACATCGATGGCCGCCCAAGCGAAGATTACCATTACAACTCCCCACAGTGTTTGTGTCTAGTTGGCAGCCACATGATAATCGTGCGTGCTTTTTTCCTATCCCTATTGCATTGCAACACCTTGGCAATCTTGCCGCCCCAGAACCTCAAACGGTCGCCAACCAAAAAAGTCAGGAATCGAATGGAAAACCGCGTCGTGGAAACAAGTAGTGGCCTGGCTTCAAAGCGCGTAGATACCAACAAATTAGTGTTGCTAATTTAAGAACACGAGACTGGCCGGTGTTCGGTGGGAAGATCATGACGGCGCTTCGAGGTTGGCTCAATTTCATACTGTTTGGGAGAAGTGTCGCAAGGTGGCTTCGAGACCAGGTCTGCGTTGGCAAGCGCGCCAGCTCAAACCAGGTAGCAAAGAGCGATATTCGGATTCAGAAAGACGGCCGAGAAAAATAAGTAAAGGGCAAAATTAAGCCGTCGGGTTGGCGTTCATCTGTTTTCTCGTCAGTATTTTGACATTTGCCAAGGTGCAAGACAAACAGGAGTGAAATGATCATCCTACCTTGCGCTTGCCGCCAGCAGTCAGAGTGACGTTGACGAAGCGACGCGTGTACTGCTCACGCTTGTGGGCGCGGCCCTTGGGCGCCTTGCTCTTCTCTTGCGGCTCGACTTTGGGAGTCTGCGACTTGACCTTGCCGGCACGAGCCAGACTGCCGTGAACCTTGCCCATCTTTGCGGTTGGTGCGGAGTGTATGCTATAATATGCTGTCGAGAGTTCGAGGGTGTCTGAAATGCGCGTCGGGGTGGATGCGTAGTCGAGGGTGGTTGGCGTGTTGATGATGGATCGTTGATGATGTGGACGGAAGTCTGCCTGTCTATCGAGAGCTCAAAATTATGTTGAGAAACCGCAACGGATCACGTTGCCACCCACTAGCGGCGATAATTACCTATGACTAACTCGCCGGGCTGCATACAGTATATACACTGTATATTTAGCACTGTATGCATGCCCCTTAGATAACTGAGCAAGAAGGAAACATTCAAGGAGAAGCTAAATGCAAGACAAGATGGTGAAAAACAACATTCATGTGAAAAGGCTAAACAAAAAGTACGTCAACTAGCATCTGTCGTGACCCTCCCAGGGCTCATACCATCCAAAATGAAGAACTCGTTGCCTTGGCTCCATGACATTTTGCCGTCTCCTCTGATTTCTCTTGATGGCTATCACAGATATCTATAGCCAGCTTAAATCTACCGCCATCACCAACCAGCTTTGTTATGACGGGCATCCAAATTCAGCGTGCAGCTCCGGGTGAGCTCTTTATCTTCTCGCGTCCAGACCACCAGCAAGCTCCTGCTCCAAACCGGCGGGATGCGTCACATACTCTTGAGGCCGCGGGTCTTCAGCGGTCCACTGGCCGCCGCCCGAAGGCATCGGCACCTGCTGCTGGGCAGCTGCAATGGCAGCCGCATGGCCGGCATTGCTTGAGACGGTGCGCACATGCTGGCGGAAGCGGTGGACCTCGTCCAGAATCATCTGGCGCATTTCTTCGACATCTTCAACAACCTCGAAGTCGAAGTTGAAGGTGGTCGGGCAATCAGGCTCGTCGCTAGCATCGTGCCAAATCTGCAAATACGGGTGCTCCAGAGCCTGCTCAACAGAGATGCGGCTGCTGGGGTCGAAAGCGAGCATGCGGTCGAGCAGGTCGAGCGCGTCAGGGTTTGCCGTCGGGAATAGCGACGGGAAGGGACGCTTGGGCATGAAGGGCAGGTTGCGCACATATTCCTGGGCGCGCGAAGAGCCAATGCGCATCAGCGTCTGCTCGTTGGGGGTGCCCAGGATCTGCAGAATCTGGTTGAGCTGGTCGACATAGTCGCGGCCCTTGAAGAACGGACGGCTGCCAAGCAGCTCGGCCAAGATACAGCCAACAGACCAGACATCAACTGCAGGAATCAGAATAGTTCTTAGACGAAGAAATAAAAAAGCAGAGAGGACGAGGAGGGAAGGGGGGGACAAGAGGACGAGGAAAGGAGCAAAGCACTTCATCAGCGCCTAGGTGATAGAACGTACTGGCTTTCGTGTAGCTCTGGAAGCTCAACATGATTTCTGGAGCGCGGTACCAGCGCGTGGCCACATACTCGGTCATGTAGCCGGCATTCTCCTCGGGGTCGACGGAAAAGCCGCGCGCCAAGCCGAAGTCACAAATCTTGAGCTCACAGTCGGCGTTGACTAGCAGATTGCCCGGCTTCAGATCGCGATGCAGCACATTGGCTGAGTGGATGTATTTGAGACCACAGAGAATCTGGTAGATGAATGACTGGAAGTGGGCGTCGGTAAGCGGCTGTCCCGAGCGGATAATGGCAGCCAGATCGCATTCCATCAGTTCTAGGAGAAAACGCTGTTAGTCCTTGCCAAAGACAAACAAGGAGCGGTAGGGCGACTATCGCAATATGAAGACGTACCTTCGTAGAGATAGGTCTCGTTGAAGTTGGAGGGCCGCGGAATGTCCATGTCATACAGACAGGTGATCTAGCTGTGTTAGTCTCAACACGGCCGACGACAGCTGAGCTGGAAAGCAAGGAAAGGAGGACGGCCACTCACGTTTCTGTGGCCGCGGAAGTGCTGCAGAAGCTTGATTTCGCGCAGCGCGCGTTTGGCGAGAATCTTCTTGCTGAAGACATTGGTGACCTTCTTGATAGCAACGCCCTCGTTTGTCTGGTTGTTGACGGCAGCGCTGCCAAAATAGAACAGTCAATAGAATATTCAGCGAGGTGTGTGGACATGAAACACAGCTGTACAGCAGCGCACCAAAGCACGGAGAGTTGCGAACTAAACCAAATAGCAAAACTAACCAGACAATGCCGTAGGCTCCTTGACCAAGCTCTTTGGTCACTGTGTAGCGCTCGTCCACAATAAAGTCCTGGTTAAAGACCTTGAAGACCTTGCGCGCTTGCAAGTCGGCCATGGCTGCAGCACCGTAACGACGAGATACAGAGAGTGGCTAGGGAGGGAGAAGATGCGATGGGAAGAGGCACAGAGTGGCAGGATGCAACTTATGTTGGCGGGGTTCGGGAGCGTTTTAGACGGCTGGCAGATAACTAAGTAAGTATGGAAATGGCAATAGGGGTCCGGACCTGCGAGAGGGGCAGCTCGTATCCTACGGGCGGGAAGGCGGGGCTACCTGGGAACTAATACAGCCCGAAGACAGCAGGCACGAGCTGGCTGGAGCTTCAGTGGCGCTCTCAGATAATGGAATAAGACAAAAAAAGAGATGAAGACGGCCGGCTCTGAGATGGAGATGAAGCACGATGCAAAGGAGAAAGCACGACGAGATAGGAAGAAAAAAAGAGGGGGAGGGGGGCACCAAAGACAGGAAAAACGGGTTGAGCTGACAGGCGCAAGCTGATTTGCTGGCGCGATGGATTCTTTTATGGTCTTGCTGACGGTAGTGACGACGACAGTCCTTATTTTTCTCGTGTCCTTATTGTGCTCTTTCTATGTCAAAGTCGGGTAGAGATAGGTCATATCCCAACTGCGGAAGCGATGGTATTTATCATTCCATGGCGCTCAGACTCCCGATCCTTTGTTCGCGAAAGCTGTGCCATGCCATTTCCATTTGACAACTTCCGCGCTGTAAAGTATGGGCAGCCGCGCGAACCAACGGCTTGCTAGCGGTCTAGGGACTAGTCTAGGCACAAAAGCCCAGAGACAGCAGCGGAGCGGCGCAGCCAGGGGACCTCCCCTCTGTTAATTCGTATGGGCCAAGGAGGACTACAGGGCACTGCCTTGGCGGGCGGGCGCTGTACCGTCCAATCCGCTTCGCAGCTGCGGCGCAGCTAAGCCGCATGCGTCCGCTGCTCCAGCCATGAAATTGTGACGGAGACTCTTCGCCCTATGGGGATGCAGAATCCACTGTTCTGAGTTTAGCCGCGCGCGACTGTCGGCCCTCGCGTGAGATGCCAGTGTACCAGTGCACCATTTTCCATTTTACCTGTCCATTCTCTCGTGGTTTTAACTGATCGCATTCGTGGCTGTGACGACCCATTTCTGAGCAAACGCAGCACCTGTCTGTGCAGAGCACCGCGCTGCTAACAATAGATGAAGGAGCACTGCTTCGTGCCACGAAGAGACTCCTAACGCCAGCATTCTGGAAATACTGTCCTTGTTTGCATGGGTAGCATGCCCGTCGGCTGGTCTGCCAACGAGCGTGGGGTGAAAAGACAGATGCTGATCCCAATGACTCTATTCTAAGATTCACCATACCACAAGACGACCCAAAGCCGAGTCGCCGGGATATACACGCTCTCTGCGTATCTAACACACGTATCCGTAGTCCTACGCGCTTATTCAATTCCCATGCTCTCATTGATCCCTTTCATCGTGCCGTATTGCGCCCTGTGAGTCTCTCTTTTCTCTTGTCGGCATTCGAGATCAAACTTGCTCTGGTGCTTCTGGGAACAGCTCCTTCAGAAAGTTCTTGCTGAACCTCGTAGCTTGCTCGTAAGCCACAGTGAATCCGTCCCGGCCGCCGTAGTACGGGTCGCTGATCACTTCGGGCTTGCCCGTGCCCGAGTATTCCCCAAACAGCATGACCTTAGCCTTCGAGTTCGGCTGTCTCCGCTTCATCTGCTGCAGGTCGTTTAGGTTCTGCCGGTCCATGCCGAAAATGTAGTCAAACCGGTCGAAGTCGGCAGCGGTCACCTGGAAATCAAATAAAGTATAGTCAGCCCTAAGATCAGATGCGAAGCACAGCAACGTCTGCCCTATCGAATTTGTCCACCGGGAGACTTGCCTTTCTTGCCCTGTGATGGTAGTCGATAATGCCATTCGCTTTGAGCGTCGCCATGGTGCGGTCATCCGGATCGTCTCCCATGTGGTAGCCAACTGATAAGAGCGAGGGTATACGTCAGGCCGTCCACTTTTTCATTCATCTTTCAAGTCAGTGGTTTTCAAAGCGGCCTACGTACTCGTGCCGCAAGAATCAATCACGCCGATTGACCCTTTGATTGGCTCCTTTTTGGTCATCGCCTGGAATACGCCCTCCGCCATCGTAGACCGGCAGATATTCCCCATGCAGCAAAATAAAACTGAAATCTGGTCCGGCATTGTCGCAGAGCGTGTGTGGTAGAATAGAAACTTGGTGGGTTTTACGTTAGAAGGAACTGCTTGCTTCTACGCAACTCGACATCCTACGATTCGGGACCTCGTGGTGGGGTGTGCTGATAAGATAAAGGTCACGTGATCTACATCTCCGTTTTCCAGCGGGTGCACACAAAAGGGAGGCCAAAAACGATCAAACAGAAATGTACTGTACGTGCAACAGGGAGAGCATCTAGTCATAAGCCCATGGAAGGCCCATACGAAATCAAAGACAAAGAGGGAGCATGACTACGACCACATCCGATGCCACCCGGCGTCGGCGGAGCTTTGGGGTACATCAGCTTCGTCTGCAACAAGGGCTATAGATGAGTACTTCGTACTCCGTGTCCATATACTCCGTACGATGCAGCTGCCCTGCGTACAGGGATGGGGAATGGCGATAAAAGAAATATTTACAAGCAGGGTGCCATGAATAATTATTTGCGAATTATCCTGTCATCACCAAATACTCGTGCTTGTCAGCAGAACAAAGCCGTATTCGGTTTTAAGGCCATGCAAAAAAGAGTGGCCGGGAGGCACGGTTGGGTTTCCGTAGCATCCAAAAGTACCTCTCCATCCTTTGAAAGCTTGTGTCGACGGTCGCAGGCTACCCGGAGGCTTTACCCAACACGACGGTGTTTGCAACTGAACAGTGCGAATCTTTCCCGTTTTAGTGCATCTTGCCCGCACGCTAACTCGGCGTTTCTTGTACTTCCCCCGCACATTCGACTGGACTGCTACTTCGAGTAAGCGGACGCTTTCTTACGTGTAGTGCTATTGGCTGTGCCGAAACTGACAAGCATGTGCTTCCCAGAGCCTACCCCAGGTTCTCCGGGTTCTCTCCAGTCTTCTCGATTATCCCTCTGGGCGTTAGGACCTCTCCCCGAGTGTCCCCTCTGTCCCACCCAACAAGTTTCTTGCAAATTTTCTCTCTCTTTTTTTCGCGGATCCTGGGATCCTGGGATCCTGGTCTCCCCCACTTGTCATTTCGGTTTACAATCTAGTCAGAAATTCACCTCAGTGGCTTTGACGAATATGTCTACGATACCATATCCAACTCCTCTTATTTCTGTGATCCCTATGTGATTCGTAAGAACTACTGTGCTGCACTACCTACGTACTGCATTTCTAAACCCTCTAAAAACACAAGAGACGTCAAGAACTCATTCCTGTGTCTCTCTTGTTCTACTAAAATATGGCACCCGGCGTGAACAGTACCAGTGACGTCTCCTCCTCTGATTCCAAGGAGTCGGCGGGGCAGCTAGAAGAGCTCAGAACTTATCTCCCTCGAGCAGAAATTGTAACCTAAACTTTTGAGCTAGCATTGTGTACTTCCAGAGACTTCGTCCGACTTGGCTCCCGCTGTTGGTCTCTCCATAGTCTGACTGCCATTTGTGCCGCCAGTTCGCCCCTTCACATGTCACTATCGACAAGCCGACTAGTAAAGGCGTTGTACTCTCTACCTGTGCCACTTCTCTGCCTCTCTCACTAGAACAGGCCTGGCAAGGGTAGGGTGGGAGACAAAGGGTGACTCTCATGGGAACCCCGAGCTGCCGATCCCATGGGCATATGCTTCCCCTCGTATTTAGGGTCTGGGATCCCGCATAAGTCTCTCTCGGCTCACGACGCCACCCCCCCCCCTCTTCTTCCTTTCTCTTTCTTTCATACCGGTTAGACGTGCAATTTTGCTGGTACTTGACAACAAAATTTCTTATACAGCCTCGTCATTCACCACCAAAATGCAGGTCAAGTCGGTCGTTCTTCTCGCTCTGGCTAGCAATGTTCTTGCTATGGATGTGGGCAAGCTGATTTCTCAGCTCCCGGCCTGCTCTCTGAGCTGCCTGTCTATGGGTGCTGGAGCCGTGGGCTGCGAGGCCACCGATTTCGACTGTCACTTCCAAAAGCAGCGCCAGATCCAGACAACCGTGGTGTCCTGCCTCAAAAAGACATGCTCCAACGAGCAGACCAACGGTTTGTCTTACCCCAACCCCCGCTACTGCGTTAATGTTTTGCTTCTTCTTTAATTTTTGCACTCTGCATCGGGTAGATCCTATACAGAACTTCTCAACTAACGTCACCCCCATATAGCTGTCCAGGATCTCACTGAGCAAATCTACAAAGTCATCAAGAAGCGTGGTCCTATCGCCGACACTACTACGGCTACCACTACATCGACAAGTTGGGTAGCCAAACAGGCCACTGGCTCGTACACAGCCTCTACCGCCTCTTCTTTTGCCACAACAGCATCCTCCATTCAGCCGGTCGCAACAACCACTCCTACCGTGGTTGCTACCGCCGGTGCTGTCAAGGGCGCTGCTCCAGTCGCCTGGCTCGGCGCTGCTGCTGTTGCTGGCGCTGCGGTGCTGCTGTAAGGCAGGAATTAATTAGAGAGCTCGCGGTATCAAATGTTTTTGTTTCAGTCTTGTATTGAAGGTCCTCTGTTCTGTATGTAATGTGTGGTGGCCCATCTAGGGTCGAGGTTGAAAACACTCTCTAGCGCAACGAGGAGCATTGCGTCGATTCAACGGCCGAAAACCAATTGGGCAACTAACCGATACCCAGAGGGCAAGGAGAGAACAGCAGTGCTTATTTCAATACAGATACCCGTCGCAGAGGCCAGTATTAGTATGTTCAAATTTATACTACTCTAATTAATTCTAAACGAAGTCTGTTCTTGTGAAATATCTATCTATCGCTGTATGCCCATTCATGATTATTGCCCACTTACCTTTTGCCTGCTTCACCCGGGGAGAAAATGGCCGAGAGCGCCCTCTCTGCCTCCATCGAAAAACGTATGACCGCCTTCCAGAGCCGCAAAGTGCTCTGCCAGCGCAAATCCCCTCTGTCGTTCACGCTCGACCTCGCGCCAGGTCCAATCAGCCTCCGAGTTGGGTTCGCTTGGACTATCAGGTGCGTTCTCAAGATCCTCTAAGTTGCCAACGGCCTCCGGGCCGCCGCCCCTCCAGCCTTCGCCAGGTCTCTCCGGCAAGAGGCCGCTGGACTCAAGCAAGTACGTAGGGTGCACGGTGTAGCGGCCGAGCTTGAAGACGTATTTGCTGACTGCTGTGGCAATCACGTATTTTTGCAGTTCCTCGTCATCCTTGTCCGACCAACCGGCAACCGAGGTCTTGGATGAGCTGCTGTCCCAAGAAGAAGGGCGGACTTTACCCTTGACGACAAAGTGGGAGAGGATGTAGAACCATTTGCGGTCCCAGGATAGAACGCGGCTCCAGATTTCGTACGGTTGGTATGGTGCAATCTCTTTGCGGAAGCTGCAGAAGACGCCACCGAGCCCGATACCAAACGCTCCAGGGACAGGCTGATCAGTCTCGGGGAAGCGCACCTGCTTGGTTTTCAGGTTGTTGCTGAGAGCCGAAATGCCAGGGTTAAGAAGATGCATAGCCAGATGCGAACGGCTGGTATCTAGGTCGGCAAAGTAGGTGCTGTTGGACTTGTGGAGGTTGTAGTCCGTCTCCATTAGAGAGGTGCGTGAGGTGCTAATGGAGTAATGAAACAGCGCACGCTTGGGTAGAGCCTTGCGAGGCCACAGAGTATGGCGGAACACCGAGCCGAAGAAGCGGACCTAGGATTCTAGGTTTAGCCCAGCGCCCTGTTTCTAAAACCAACAACTATCCAAACGAACAAAGCCATATTTCGTGTATACATACCGTCCATGCAAAAGGCAGTGATTTGAGATTGAGCATCAGCAGGGCTATGAATAAGATCCGGCTAGTTCTTCCAGGTCCAGTAACAAGGCGACCAAGCCATGCCTGCCATTCGCTTCGCCAAATCAACATATGGCCCACATAGGCAATTGAAGCTGCGCCTGCTGCCCCGAAGAGCGGCAGCACGACGGCAATATTGGTGAGTGCTGATGCAGACGCCATGATCCCTGCTATTGAGAATGTCGTTTTTTCCACCCTAATAAACGCCGTCGAGGATACCCAAATAGGAAAACTAGGAAGATAAAGGACCAAAAGAGGGCGGCTCGGGCGAGACAAAAAATCCGTCCAGAGCACTTTGCAAGGAGAAAATTCGTGACAGGCTGGAGAGGCATGTACAGGATAGAGTATGCAAATACAATGTGTGTATTTTAAAAAGAGTAGGGTAGATAGGTGTTTTTACATCACCTACGAAAAGTGCGCGCCCATCGTTCCCTCTCTGGCCCCATCTGGCTGCAACTTGCCCTAAAACTGTCCAATAGGATGCACAGGAAATATTAGTAATCGCTTGATTTGATGAGCCGAGGCATCTTTCGACCCTAAAGCGACGATGGGAGAGAGACTTGGCGATGTCATCGAAACAGAGTCTAGTTTCCGTTCAAACGAAGAGGTATTAATTAAGCATAGGATATATGTAAGAAAACTATTTATAATGTTAGTGGTGTGTTGGATTTGTGGCCAAGTGCTCACCTCAGATTTTGTGTGTGGTATGAAGTGGGTCTTTAAGGCTGAAGACAACGCAGTTGGGGAGTCAGGCTTTTAGAATTGATAGTTACAAAAAACGAAAATAGTGCTGGGAAGCATGCTGGTTAACGCTTTTGTTTTTTTTCTTATTTCGTCTTTTTTAATTTACAGCTAGATGACTCTAGCTGACTGACTGATGACCACGAGTCAAGGATTGAAAGCCCACGTCATGATACTTTGATTCTGACAGCTTGGGGATGATAATGCTATTTTAAGAATATTAGTTGATGAAGCTCTCCTATCTATTGACTAGCACTCACCGAGCCCAAATGGCTGGTTGTTGTTAAAGTTTCTCCGTCTGGGGCAATTTCCAGCCAAATAACCAGATTATTCTCATTTTCCCCACAGATCCCGGCACACTCAACCGTGTAAACGCTCTTTCGGGCTATTGTCGCCTCTTTCGCTAATGCTTGGCACCTTGCGGGGGCGGAAGCGAGCTTTGAGATTACCATGGGTGCAAGGGTGAAAAGGCCGTGCATTTAATATGTTCCTGGCGCTGCCGCAGAATCAGGCTCTTTAACTGCCGGGGCAATAGCAGCATATGAGGACGTAGAGCGGAGGGGTTTACTGGCGATAGTATAAGTTCAGGCCGGTTTTCTCCCAGGCTTAGAGTTTGGGTAGCACACGCATCAAAATCATTGAATGGTGTTTGACATAACTTCGTGCTGAAGGTGGGAGCTATCGTGTGCTTTCATAGCTCATTTGAAACATTTGCATTCGGCCAGCTATACCGACTTGTACCATTGTGTCGGATTTTGAGTTTTGGCCTCATATCAGCTTGCCAGGATGCAGAAACTCACAGTGCTGGTGATGGCAGCAACAGCGCTTGCCACGCCACTGGTGCCCCAGAAACGTGCTGCGTGCCCCGAACAAACTGGGGACTTTGCGGCAGTAGACAACACCCAGCTGCCGGATCCGTGGACCTTTGCCAATGGGAAGCCGGTTGTGACGGCGGATGATTGGGAGTGCCGGCAGCAAGAGATCAACAAACTCATGCAGCAGTTCGAGCTGGGAAACTTTCCACCACCGCCTGATTCGGTGACGGCCACCATGTCGGGAAGTAGCATGAGCCTCAGCATCAAGGTGGGCAGCAACACCAAAACCATCTCTGTAGCCATAACAAAACCAAGCTCGGGTGGAACTACCGGTGGCCCTGCTATTATTACCGTGGGCGGCGCTTCCATCCCGATTCCAGCGGGGATTGGCCGCATTAACTTTGGAAACGATGCCTGCGCAGCGCAGCAGAACCCATCAAGCCACGGATCAGGATGGTTCTTCGATTTGAACGGCAAGACAAACACAGCAGGTGCAACAACGGCTTGGGCCTGGTGTGTCGGGCGTATCGTTGACGGCCTCGAGCAGCTGGGCCCTGAAAAGACAGGCATTGACCCGAAGCGGCTAGGCGTGACTGGGTGCAGCCGAAACGGCAAAGGCGCCTTCATGGTGGGCGCGCTGGAGAAGCGCATTGCCTTGACCATTCCTCAAGAGAGCGGATCCGGCGGTGCGGCATGCTGGCGGGTGTCTGACTCGGAAATGGCCAAGGGGAAGAACATCCAGACGGCCCACCAAATCGTCCGTGAGAATGCGTGGTTCTCGCACAACTTCGACCCCTATGTCAATAAGACGAGTGCTCTGCCCGAAGACCACCATTTCCTGCCAGCTTTGGTGGCCCCGCGTGGCCTTTTCGTTATTGAAAACGATGTCGACTGGCTCGGCCCTGTCAGCACCACGGTGTGCATGAAGGCAGGCCGTCTCATTTATGAGGGCCTGGGAGCTCGCTCAAATATGGGCTTCGCTCTGGTGGGCGGCCATTCGCACTGCTCTTTCCCCTCAGCCTCGGCGGCAGATCTCACATCCTACATCAACCACTTTTTGCTTGGCACGGGCAAGACATCTGATGTAGAGGTGAGTTCCGAAAAAAAAGTCACAATGAGTGACTGGGTTGGCCACTGGGCAGCGGCACCAAAGATCGCACCTGCTGGGGCATCCAGTTCCTAAAAGGTTCAGAGAGAGCTGGAACTGTGTCCATAACAATGTATGTATTCTTGGGCCGAAATAAACTGTATTGTTGTGCAATCAGTTTTCTTGAAGAGAAAGCTCGTGGAGTCTGTTCGGATCTTCAATCTAGGGTCGCCAGGTATCGTAACTAAAACGCAACCACCCACCGCATCCGCTATTTCTCATGCCATTGAGCAGAATATTTTGACATCCAACATGGACATGGTAACATAGTAGCCATCGATTTCCGCCTTGCCCTTGCGAATATCGGCTGTCACCTCGTAGACAGGCCCTTTCCCTCTCCCCAGTTTCAGGCGATTAGCATGGCTCGTCGGCGAGATGGATGGCAGCTCGCTGTGCAAGTCGTACCAGCTAATCGGCCGCCGCTGCTTCGATAGCATGAAAAATACGCGGCTTTCAATGGAGTCTCTGTCGATGACAGCACAGTATGGCAAGTCTCGCCGATGGCGAAAGTCGAGGAGAATGCCAAACGACAGCATTTCCCCCGCTTGCACGGTGGTGCACGAAAACGCGATGACGTCGTTCCTCGACTCTGGCTGGCAGTAAATGCGTGTTCTCTCGTCCCACGAATCCGGGTGGAAATTTCCAAAGGCGATGCCTTGTTGCCGGAAATCGGGAATGTGAATGCCCCGTGGAAAGAGGCGCGGGTGGTACACATTCTTCATCATGCTCAAAATGTCGGGGGTCGCTTGCGACGCTGCCCTTCTCATGCTAGAGGAGTTCACAACGGCTTGGTAATTCATCAAAGCGCTGCCTTGACTGGAATAGAGGTCAATGTAGAATGTGTGATTCTCGGTAGTGTGGGTGACCTTGAGTTGCTCTTTTTCAAAACACGCGAGACCCTGACCCGCCTCGCGAATGAAAAGGTCGGGCCCGATCTTCTTAAGCCAAATGCCTACTTCGTATGACACGGAGCCTCTGGCATAGCCGACGCTGAGGCTGTACCGAAATATTTTCCCAATGTTATCGCTAGAATCAACATTTGATCCATACACTTGGGATGAGAGGAGGCTGCTGGAGACGGAACCGAAATCAGCCGTGCTGTCAAAATCAGACACCGAGCCGGTAGCCGCCGCGGGCGGCATGCTGATTTTATCACTGTCCGCTTTCATGGACAAGGGAACCAATATTAGATACGTTTTGATGCGCAGGCCTCTATTGGTGACACTAAAGTCGGAGTCATCGTGGCGAAACCGTAGAATGGAACGACAGCGTTCGAAATCGACAGGCGATGTCGCTAACAGTTGGCTGAATGAGCCAAGACGTGCATTTTCGTCGAACTTCGGAGCTATAGAGTCGTAGCTCGTCGCGAGTGAGCTGGGAATCCAAGCGAACAGCGTTAGATCTGTGCTCCGTTTAATGATCTCTTCTTGGAGCCGCTGGAATGCACGGCGTCCCTCGCCGTAGATAAGGGGCATGTTGACATCAAATATACCGATGAGGCTGTAGGCGACATCTTCGACACGTGTAGTGGTCCGCTTCGAAGCCCAAGCCATGCGCTGGGCGGTCGAGTAGGAGCTCAGCGGTTCTTTGCCTAGGATGGCCTCCTTGGGAATCTGCGTAATGTGAGAGAGCTGGTCGACCAATTCAGTTTTTTCGCCAATATAGTCCCACTCAGCATTGTAGAACTGCACACGCTTTGGGGCTAGCAGCTCCTGGAGAGTCCAGCCTCGTGAAAACCAGGCACATTTAGAGAGAGCGCGGAGGGCCTCCCGGTTGTTACCCTGTTGCTTTACGAGAGGCTCCAAGTCGACGAGATACACGAAGCAAACATTGGCTTTTTCGTACCACGAGAACATGGAGTTGATGGATTCTGTAAGCTCTGTGTTGTTTGTCTTGTCAATGCAGCAGGTATCGATCCAGACGTAGTCGAGATCGACCTGTCGCGCCAGTTGGCAGGTTCCTGTGATCTTTGCATAGCCTGTTTTGTGTGTTAGATACGGCGAGGCCATATCCTGCAATGTGACCTCTTCATTTTCCTTCCATGTATGAGATAGGATGGCATAGGGAGGGATCTCATGCTCAGGGAAATCTTTGAACTTGAGGGTGGTGGTGTGAAGGAGACGCATGGCCGAGATATCGTCGCTTATGGTTGATAGGCAAATTGAATAGTAGATTAGGACGTGTAAGAAGAAGGTGAAATAGCAGCTATCGGCGGGAAGAAATGAAATGGTAGATTTCACGAGAGAAAAAATACAACGAAAGAGGGGAATACCTCGACATATGGTAGGAGGTGGGGGATTGGTTAGCCATCATACATAATTATGTGCTACTTTCACAAACAGGCATTGGCCAAGTGGTCAGCGCCAGACATTCTTAACCGCCGTCAAGGTTGCAGCGGTGTTTTATGTGGACCCTGCCTTGGGAGGCTGATCCTGCGCCTCATCAGCTTGGCTTCGCTTCGTCGGCGGACTCAGCCTTCCTGGAACCCCAGAATCAAGTCCAGGAACAAGGCGCTAAGATAATATAGAGCTGCTCAGCCCCAGGCAATACTAACTAGCAATAATGCGTCTTGCTTGGTGAAAGACGTGTCCAGACATGGACAGAAAGATGGAGGGAATCTGGAGCTTCCACCAAAGATGTACTCCTAGCCCGCTTCAACCCTGTTACATGAAACAAACTTGATTACATAAATGTCAATGTATTGTCTATATATCCCGTTGTTCACTTCTGACTCATGGAAATCTTTGGGGTATCGTGTAGAGTCAATCGCCGTGCCGTTGTGGACTATCAAAAAAACAGGATACTAAAAACAAGCAACTCCTCAAAGACAAAAGAAAAGCAGCACTCTTGCGGTTTGTTGCATTCTCTCATCAGCTGTACCAAGCGGCCTTCTTCCCAGCATCGATGCTGTAGAGCAGACGACAACGTGAGGTCTGGCACACTTTCTCGCGGTCGAGGAACTTGAACTTGGGGCCCGAAGGACCCGTGATGTAGTGATACTGGCCAAACAACCGCCACTGGCGCTTGTCGCCCAGATCATACAGCTCATCGCCCCAGGGACCTTTGAAATGGAACCAGGCGACAGACGCGTTGGGGTTGGATGCAGCTGGGGCTAGGCTGGTGCGCGGCGAGAGAATGTCCGACTCCACTAGATCTGTGTCTGGTTCGTTGTTGACGCCGCCCTCTTCCCGATCTTTGACATAGTCAAAGAAATAGGCCATGTTATTCTTCGCAGGATCCCAGAGCGGGCCCCGGTCCGTCTCATCCCGCAGCATCTTGAAAGGTAGCACATAGGGATGCGTGCCGGGGAACGCGTACATAGCGTGGCTCCCGACGGCCGAGTAGATCACCGGACGTTCGGGAGCGCCGTCTTCCTTGGGCTTGAATTTCTCGAGCGCACTCCAAGCATATGCCTGGCCGCCAGCATGCTCGCTGAGAAACAGCGCCCGAGGAACACCGTTCTCGAAGCGGACCATGCAGTGCTCCCAGTCGCCCACGTGGTTGCCGTAGCGAACTTTGAGGACTGTCTGGCCCAGGTTGTAGCTGTAGAAAAAGAACCAAAATGCATCGAGTATACCGGAGCCCTTGTCGACCATAATGAGAATGGCCGGGGCATTAGAGTGTCCGCTGTCATCTGGCTCATGTCCCGTTGCAGCCAAGACTTTCTGATGGTCCGCACTGTTTACAACAAACGCTTCGCTGCGACGCTGGGAGGTCTGAGAGCGCCGGCCTCGTTCGCGGATTTCTTGGGATCCAGTGCCCCGTCCGCGTGTCATCGGATCAACCAGCTTTCTTGGGTCGGATATGCGACGCAGCGGGTGGTCTTTGTCGACAGAAAACCAGGTTGTGTCGTCGGTGAACTCTGGTCGTTGGCCGTGTGTATTGCTGCCACCATTTCCGCCTTTGCCGTGCTTGCCACGGCCGTCTCCGTCGTCGTCGTGATCGTCAAACGGAGTAGGGATGTTGTCATGGCTATGAAGCCACTCCGGCCGCGACTCGACGTCATCGATGCTCGTGAGGTAGACCTCGCTCGTGAGGTTGTTGAGGGATTCGAGATTGTCGAGGTCCAGAGGGTATGGCTTGGAAACGCGCGAACCGTCTGAAAATGCCATCATGTGGTCGATGTGGTCGGCAATGTCTGACGGCCAAAAGTTCTCGCCTGAAAACAAATGTACCAGAGGCGCGTATTCGAGCACATAGCTAGGGATCTCACGGCGACGCGGCGAGCTATCTGCCGGCTTGGCTGCACCCTGTCTGCGCTTTTCTGAGTCTTCTAGGTCCGGCTCGTCCACTGGCTCCGCAAGTGTTTGCGACACCTCCAGCTCTGGCATGCCAGCGATTTCCCAGCTTTCCTCACCCACCGAGTCCCGCCACAAGAACTGCTTATCTTGTTGTTCGCCGAGTGCAGCAGATCTTAGCTCGATTCTGCGCAGGTCTTCGCCGTCGTCGTTGCCACCGCTGCCTGGCTTCGCGCTCAGAATGGCTGGAGGATCCCATCGTACGTGATGTAAACCGCAAAGCCCAAGCCAGCGACAGGCCTGCCTGTCGAGCCAGTATGGACTTGTGTCGACCCATCGCTTGTCACGGCGCCTCTCGTCTGGCGATGGGGGCGTTGGGTTGAGGGCGCGTGGAAGACTCCATAATAAGAAGACGAGGAAGCCAAAGCATAGCGACCAGACCGCGAGTCGGCGTAATTGAACCATTGTTGTCAACATCTGATGTGTATAACCGTCTCCGTACGGCGACGGACGGACTGTTTAAGAGTGCATATGCACAAAAAACCGGAGGAAAAGCGATCCGATTAGGTCCGAACGACGTCTGCACACAGGCAGCAGCCACAGAAAGAGCAGCTTATGTGAGATAAACAACGAAGTTTTTGAGCCAAGCAAAGACAGGCCAAAAAAGAAAGTGGCGCACGTCGCTAACTATTCCTAGCAAAGGGAACCGTGGTTCTAAATTATATGTACATATGTGTGCTGTGGTAGGGGCGTCATCGACGGAGAACAAACGGAGCTGGCGGTATTCGGCATGCTGGGGTGTGCGCGACGGATGTTGTGGAAACAGGTGGATGCGATTCTGGATGCGAGCGGATACTTTCTCGGAGAGCGAGGAAACGCCACCTCGACAAAGCGACCGAGAAGTCAGGCCCCCGGAAGTGCCGATGTAGCCTATACTCAAATATGTGGGGAAATAGAGTGGCATGCTTCGTACTATGGACTTCGTGGCGTCGCTCTGGTACCACCATGTTTGAGTTAGCGCCGTGCTCAGTCCAGACACACTTTAGTCATCGAAGTGCTGGCGGGCGCTGCTTGCATATTCTGGCATTACGGCCTCTTGTGTTCAGATCCTGGGCTTTGAGGGGTATGTGGTGTGGAGGAGAAGGAGCATATGGCATATAACGGGTTGACGAACATTGGATCTCGAAGAAGTATCGTCTGCCCTGCCAGTCGGCGTGTCCTTCCTTTTTTTGTTCGTCTCTAGGAGGTTGTCTAGGGCAAAAAGAAGATGTGTTTATGGCGATGATGGTTAAAATCACGGAGGTATTACTACCGGGTTTGACTCTCGACGTTCGTCCCATATCATCCGTCTATTGTAATAGTGTCTCTGAGGCAGCGCCGGGCCTGGAATCCGCCGGTCTGTCAGTGGACGTGCCTTGTTCGTGCTGTCTCTTGGTGCGCTTTTGGTATCTGTCATTCTGTGCCTGCTTCTTCTTCCGCAGCCGTTTCTCGCCCTTGTCGCCCTGCACTTTGTCGTGTTTTGTCTCAATAGCCTGGACCGTTACCGTGTCCTCCTCGCCCCGGAGGTGTTTGATCACCATGAGATTCTCGAGAAATGCGGACTGGTGACGCCGTTGTTCTGTCGCGCTGCCTGTGACCGGGACGGCAAATCCAATCCGCTTCCGTGCTTTCTTGACTTCCTCGACTTTGCTGGTATCTTGCCGTGGGCTCAGTTCTACTGGGCGGCATTCTATACGCGTCGTCGACGCGCCGAGCAAGTCGACACCCTTGGCTAGGTGGCGGATATTCGGCAGAGGCGGCGGTGCAGCATCATTGGCAGCGCGATCGACAAAAATGAGTTCCGTGCCGATAACCTCAGTCCAGGAGCCTGTAAATACCATGCTGCCATACGCAATCACGGGTTCTGCCGAGTGAAGGCCGAGAATCTGCACCTCCTTCGGGAACGTGTCGAGAGCAGGACGCGAGTCCTTTCCCGGCGCCTGGAAAGAAGAAAAGTCCTGGTAGGCTCTCGCTTCGCCGTCGCTGTTATCAGAGCACTCGCCCCCTTTGCCGTCCTTCTTCGGTTGAGCTTTTCTCGGGTGGCCGCTTCTCCGTTTATTTGGCTTTCTCGTCCCGTTGCCGCCGCCGTCTTCATTGTCAGAGAGCACATCGTCGTCGGAATCGGACTCGCTGTCGCTGTCGTTGTCGTTGTCGCTCCCGCGGCGCCGGCCGCCGGCCTTCGCGCCTGGTTTTGTTCTCGGTTTGGATTCTTTGTCGTCGCCACCGAGAAGCAATGGATTCATCCACGAACGGAAGCCGTTGCGTGTGCTATGCACAACGTATCCGTTGATGCCGCCGACAAACTCGGGAACAGATAGGTCTAGCGTGACTAGGTGCACCTAGACCATTGGAGCAGTTAGATTCCCGCTTGCAGAAATGATACAGAGTTGAAGCACAGTCAAATTGACGAGTGCCGCCATAGAAAACGGTCGCAGAAGATGACACCACAAGATCATTTACCTCTTTTTCAGTGGCTGAATACTCGTATTCCCACTCGGGGTCGCATTCTGGATCCGCCATAGTTCTGTAGCAAAGGGATAAAAGAATACAGAGCGCTGCGGCAATGACCCTTCTCAGCGGCGTAAGTCGGGGATATGGCTAGAAACTGGTAGAAACTGGTAGCAATCACACTCGCTCTGTTGCTGAACACGCGAGGCTGCACATTTGAACCATGCATAGCTTTCGTGGGGAGATTGGCTATCTAGCGAATGTGGGCCCACTTTAGCACGCTGTACTTGCAGCAGTTGCCCGCTGGGGGGGGATTTTGTGGGAAGCAGTCAGGCACTAGCAAATGGTGGCTATCGATAAGTTGAGTCACCGAAAGATTTTGTACTCGTAGGTCGATAAATCCATAAGTGTTTATTCTTCGCGGTTATTGCACACAACTACACCGAGAAGCGCCATAGCATATTGTTTCCACGCGCATACGCAAACTGCAGAGAAACAAACAACAGCTATTTGTAGCTCGCGAGGCTGTCAATTCTAGTTGTGATGCCCAAGGTTCACCTTCTTGACTACGTTGCTGGCAACGTAAGAAGCCTGGTCAATGCCATCGAGAAAGTGGGCTATGAAGTGGAATGGATTACAAGCCCAGACCAGGTAGAGAACGCAGAGGTATGGCTACAGGAACTCCTGACTCGGGGGTCTAGTACCAGAGCTATCCCTATGTTGCCCTCCTACATTTCGTGGGGGCGTTATTTCTGCCACGAAGGGCACTTTCGCTAATTGTTTGCCAATGGGCTTTTGCAGAAACTGATTCTACCTGGCGTCGGGCACTTCGGGCACTGTCTGTCCCAATTAGCGACCTCTGGATACCTGCCAGCTATCCGTAAGCACATTGACGATGGAAAGCCGTTCATGGGCATTTGTGTTGGTCTACAGGCTCTTTTCCGCGGATCTAGCGAAGACCCCGAGTGTCAGGGTCTCGGCGTGATTGGTGGATCTTTGAACCGGTTTGACGACAAAGACAAGGCGGTCCCCCATATCGGCTGGAACAATGCTACTCACTCGACGGCCGTGGACATCTCTCTGGCCGCCGGTACCAGCTCATTCTACGACCTGCGGCCTACGTCGAAGTACTACTACGTGCACTCCTACAAATACCCATATACACCCGGCGAGCTTGAAGCCTTGGGCTGGTCTGTGGCCACGGCAACCTACGGCTCTGAAACATTTGTTGGTGCTGTGGCTCGCAAAAACATCGTTGCCACCCAATTCCACCCGGAGAAGAGCGGTGCGGCTGGTCTGCGCATTATTCGTTCCTTCTTGAATGGCACTGGCGCCGAAGCGCTGGCCGATGGTATCCCAACATCCCTACTCGCTTCAGGACCGGCATCGACGAAGCAGGCTCCAGGCTCTGGCCTGACTCGCCGTGTCATCGCCTGCTTGGACGTCCGCACAAACGACGATGGAGATCTGGTTGTCACAAAGGGCGACCAGTACGACGTGCGCGAAAAATCGGACGGAAGAGGTGTCCGGAACCTGGGCAAGCCCGTCGAGCTGGCTCAACGCTACTATACGCAAGGCGCCGACGAGGTGACGTTCCTCAACATTACCAGCTTCCGCGATTGTCCCCTCGCGGATTTGCCGATGCTAGAGATTTTGCGACTGGTGTCGACCACCGTCTTTGTGCCGCTGACGATTGGAGGCGGCATCCGAGATACTGTGGATACAGACGGCACCAAGGTGTCGGCCCTGGAGATTGCAAAGATGTACTTCAAGTCCGGCGCCGACAAGGTCTCTATTGGATCCGACGCCGTCATCGCTGCCGAGGAGTACTACGCCAGAGGGAGCAAGCTCTCTGGCAACACAGCCATTGAGCAGATTGCCGGGGCCTACGGAAACCAGGCCGTCGTCGTCAGCGTCGACCCAAAGCGCGTCTACGTGCCCAAGGCCGATGCTACCAACCACAACACCATTTCGACTCGCTTCCCTGGGCCCAGCGGTGAGGCGTTCTGCTGGTATGCTTGCACCATCAAAGGCGGTCGTGAGACACGCGATCTCGACGTGGTCGAGCTTACGAAGGCAGTCGAGGCTATGGGTGCAGGCGAGATTCTGCTGAACTGTATCGACAAGGACGGCACCAACAGCGGCTTTGACTTGGAGCTCATTCAGCAGGTGAAGTCGGCCGTTCGGATCCCGGTCATTGCCTCCAGTGGCGCAGGAGCACCAGCGCACTTTGAGGAGGTGTTCCAGGAGACGACGACGGATGCGGCACTCGGAGCCGGCATCTTCCACAGAGAAGAGTACACAGTGCGGCAGGTGAAGGATTACTTGGTAGAAAAGGGGCTGGTCGTTCGGCAATTCGAGGAAGACATCTGAGCCAAAGACGATAGATCCCTGACACCCCCTTTCAAGTTTATAGCCCAACACAAAATGAAATTTTAAAAAGAGGAAAAAGGTGAAACAAGTGTTTTGATTGAAGAGTATCCTAATAGACTGTACGGCAATGTCAACGCTAAGCAAGTTCTTTCTTAAAGCTCCATGTTCATAAAAACCCATTCAGTGCTAGTCACATCCACATCCACCATGCCTGTCCATGCGTCTAGAGTCGTCAGCGAAAACCCTGCCCATTGTAGCCCCTTCATCAGCGTCGCGGCCTCCCCGTCATGTACGCCGCGATCAACGCAGATGACGATGTTGGAGGACCCGGACGCCGAGGTAGCGAGCATGGTGTCGGCAAGTTCAATCAAAGCCACAAGACTATCGCCAATTAGTTAATGCTCAGATAAGCGCGTAACAGAAATTAAACAAAAAAGAGGCGAGAATCCAGAAAACAGCTAAGGGGGGACTCACGCTTGCTTTAGATCTCTGCTGACAACATCGCGGTCGAAAAACACAAAAAGAGACTTGTTCCCGAGCATGTCGTCGCTGATGAACCCGCGGAAGCTGGCCCCGCCAACGTAGTCCCAGACCTCAAGCCACTCGGCGACATAGGCGAAGCCGGCGGAGGCAGCAGTTTTTCGGTTCATCGCCATGTCACGGCATTCGTTGCTGTTGAATTGATCGGGGAGATAGCCGCAGTCAAAATGGTCCGGAGGTGTCAGAAGCTGGCCACCACCCATCGCTTTGCTGTCCGCGTTTCCACCGTTGCTCACAATCTGGATGTAGTGGTTCCCGTTGTTATAAACACCCGTCAGGCCGGTGCCATTACCGACCATGTCCCGCTCACCCTGGAACACAGCTTTCATGGCGACACAAAAGAGTCTCTCACACTCTTCCCTGATACGTAGTGTTGCCCCCCCTCGGTGGCTAGTACGGCCGCTGGTACCGCGGCTCGTCGAGCTGCGTTTCTTGGGCAGAACAATCAGCTCGTCGGCGGCCGTTAGAGCAGCGAGGGGGGGGCTTGATGGAGGTGAAGGCAATCCTGAGGAAGGGACCTCAGGAATACCACTCTGCCCCTGCTGAATGTTAGCAGTGGACCACCGTAACGAGGCCGAGGAAGTGGATGAAAGGATACTCCCAGGGAGCATCTGGCAACAGGGAAGAAGGCATTTCCATAAACCCTGGCTCGGGATCAATACGTACCGGCAAGAGTAGTGGTGCAGTAGTGAAGACCTCTCAGGGAGGTAGCAGAGGAGTCGACAAGATAGCAGCTGGCAAGAACGTTGGCCTGGCGGACAGCGCTCTCGCCATAACTACTACTATTGTGACTCCTACTAGACTGTTTCATTGGCGCCATGGCTGTTTGAAGATGCTGATTGAGCGGTAAAATGCTGCTGAAAGGCAGAAGTGGCGATTTTGCAGGGATTGGTTTGGAAGAACTTTGAGTCTGAGAGTGTCGGTATTCAAGATATAAACAAGAGAGGTTGAGCAATCAGTCTGTTTTTTTTTGGGGAAAAACGAGAATAGATGATAATCTTACGCTGGTGCGGAATGTTGTTGACGACGAGCGGTCAAGTTGCATACGTTGAAGCGTGAAATTGTATGTAACGGTGAGGAATCTTGAAAATCATTCGGCATTATGGAAAAGAAGAAAAGTGTGGGGAGATTAGGTGAGCAGAGGGTACAGTGCGGTAATGAAAGCTACATCTCCAGTTCACCGCCTTTCTACTATGTGTATACAGTGCAAATAAAGCTGTATTCTAGTGTCTTCTTAGTCGCCTTTGCCAAGGCCTAATGCAAGTTCAGGGCGGGCTCTGATTGGACGGTCTCCCACACGGGGCCTCTCCTCATTAATTACCGCTTTGCATCCGGTTAGTGCCTTGGTCGATGCCACCGATAATGGGTACAAGCGGCATGGGCACCCATGCAATGCCTGATCAATAAAGCGGTGGGCCGTAAACCGAACTTTAAGTGCCTAGGTCTCACTGGACACCTAAGAATGCGCCAGATATCGGCCGCGCACAACGTATTCACCGCCTAAATCTATGACCCAAACGAGAAGCACCCCTCATCCCCTCAGCTCCATTTATTGCCGGTGTTATCATTATCGCGATTAAGTGAGTAAGTCCCCGGCCAACACACTCGGTCTCCGACATGTCTCTTTTTGTTCTTGACTTTCACCACTATGAGTTGTGTGCTGAGGCTAGGATGTGGTGTGAATGGCTTGGATGGCGTGAATGGCGGGGATGCGAAACGTTGGGCATGATCTAAACCCGTCTCCCTGTCCTCTGCTAATGTGCCGTGTGACCTTGTTTTTGTCTGCTTTCTCGTCATCCCCGCTGTCGTATCACATTTCCCCTTCCGACGTCTCCGAATTTGTTTCTTTTAAGCCAGCGACAGTTGCGCCACCTCTCACCGCCGAGAAAGATAGATCGGCGTGCTACCACCATCCTTTTGTCGGCAAGAGATCACTCACTAGATATTGTCAGCTGTGCTTGTTGCAGCCGCTATTTATACATAGTATCTTTGGCTACTTACTGGCTTTCACCGTACATTCTATTTGCCTGTTGTCGGGCACACGGCTCGTTATTTTTATCTGTGTCTCTTTTTGGATATTACTTTGCTTGCTATGTTTGGATATCTTCCCCCCCTCGAAACCGAGGACGAGCGCCGCTTCCCATCGTATCTTCTCCCTCCGATTCCAAATTTGTTTTGGAGCTTCGGGCGCCATGTGCTCACTTCATACAGTAGTAGTGATGCGCCGGCATCGCTGCCAGAAAATGACTACGACCGCAACCAGCGAAACTCCCACAGAACCAGCGTTGCCTCTACATCATCGTCGCAAGGTTCCACAGCTGGTCAGATGCTGCCGCCTTTCTGCACCTCGCCCATAGCTACCAGATCGCCGTCTATTCGGCGTTGGAATACAAATGCGCATACGGCAGACATGCCACAAAGCTACCGCTCGTTCGGTTCACCGCCCTCAACGGCTTCTGCCGTCGGGCCACATCCAGATCCGAGTACTCGTGAGCACGTCGACTGCTCGACTAGCGCAGACTACAGAACCCCTGCTGTATGTTTGCGTCGCACGACGCCAGACATTCTTCGGTGCATGAAATGCTCGGCCGACATCGCCTTTAGCTCGCAGATCGTGTCCAAGGGCTTCACGGGGCGCCATGGCCGGGCTTACCTCGTTTCAGCACCCGCGACATCCCCGCATCACCTTTTTGCACCTGAGGTCCCGGCGACCGAGCCGGTGGAGAAGGAGGCAAAAGAAAACAACCTGATGAATGTCTGTGTGGGATATCCCGAGCATCGCCAGCTGGTAACCGGAGCCCACGTGGTAGCTGACATCTGCTGTGCTATCTGCTCTACCAAGCTGGGCTGGAAGTATGTGGATGCTCGCGACGCTGCTCAGCGGTACAAGGTTGGCAAGTTCATATTGGAGGTGGCCAGAGTCACTACTTTCCATGGGTGGGGAGACTTGCGCGAGCTAGATGAAGCTCCGGTGGGGGAAAAATGGGGAGTATTTGGTGACTACGATCCTGCCTACTCCGAGTCTGACCAAGAGTCTGTATCGAGCTCCGGCGACCTTGCCATCGATAAGCAGGGAGCAGCTCGGCGGTCCGTATCCGAGGGAAAGAAAAGCTTTGATACCATGGGCAGCGAGCGGAGCAGCGCCACATATACAAACTCATGCGAATCCGGGGACGAAGAAACCGTTGAGTTCGACTCTGAAGACGAAGACGAATGCGAAGATATATTTGCTGGTACATGGGACGCGGAGATTGTGGCAAAGAGACGAAACGAAAGACAAGCTGCACTAAGGATGTGATACGCTTAGAATTATTTTGTCCTTATCGATTTGTTTCGTTGGACTTTGGTTTCGCTGTTTAACACCCTTCCATTTGATACCCTATCCACATCGCACACTCGTATTGCACCTATCAACTTTAAACTTCCAATTAATATGTTTTGTGAATTAAACTAAGAGCTGTGCAAGTTTAGTTTGGCTTCATGCGTGATTGTGGCTTCTAGGTGAGCTAATGTTGCAAAAGCGACCTGTTGAATCTGGCACATATGCTCAACTTTTACTGCTGCGGCTCCTCGGCAAAGTAGTGCAGATAGGCGCCAAGCAGCTTGATACCCTCAATGTAGTTCTTCTTGTCCAGCTTCTCATTGATCGAGTGGGCACCATCCGTGGAGCTGCCCATGGGGAGCAGCAAAACATTCTTGCCAGTGGCCTTCTCAAACGTAAGGGTGACGGGAATGCTGCAGTTTTGTTAGCATGAGAGCACATTGTATGTGGGGAGACATAAAATGTCAACTTACCTCCCACCCTCGCGGGTGAAATCCGGCTCCATGCCCCAGACGCGCTCGACAGCCTTGGACGCCGCCGAGAAGTTCCAGTGCTTGGGGCTGGCCACCCACCAGTTTCCTGTGTGGAGGGCGCTGACGCTCAGCGTGTTCTTGCTGCTCAGCTTGGCAAACTGCTCCTTGACGTATGCGTACACGAGCTCGTTGGTCTTGTTGATCTCCATATTCGGCACAGTGCGGATTGAGAACTTGCCAATCACCTTGGCGGGAATGACCGTCTTCGCACCCGGGGCCGAGAAGGCGCCTTCGATGCCGTGAAGCGACAGAGACGGGTAGCGCCATCTGGCCATCAGCGTGGACTTCTTATCCTCGAAAATGGACGTCTTGCTGCCCAGCGAGTCGTACAGAGTGTCCATCGTGAAGGAGATACCGTCGTAAAGCGCATCCTCCTCCTTCGTGACGGGAGCCACCTGTTCCGCGATGCCAGGAATCTGGATCTTTCCGTCCGTGTCCACCAGAGTGCCCAGCACCCGCACCAGATCCGTCATGGGCTCCTGTGCCGTACCGCCGAACACGCCGCTGTGCAAGTCCTGGCCCGGACCTGACACCTCCACAGAGTAGTAGTTCACGCCGCGTAGGCCGTAGGTTAGGCAGGGCTTCTCGGTGCCGAGCCAGTAGTTGTCGGAAATGCAGACGGCGTCGGCGTCGGCAAAGTATTTCTTGGCCTCGGCCTCGATCAGCTCGTCGAGGCCCTCAGAGCCATATTCTTCCATGCCCTCAAAGCACATGATCAGGTTCACCGGGAACTCGACGCCAGCCTTCTGGTGCGCCTCGATCGCGTTGAGCCAGCCTAGCACCGGTCCCTTGTCGTCGGTCGAGCCGCGGCCAAACATGCGCCCGTCCTCCGCAACCGTCAGCTCGAACGGCTCCGTGGCCCAGCCATCCGACTTCTCCGCTGGCTGCACGTCGTAGTGGCCGTACACAAGGACGGAACGCTTCTTCTTGTCGCGGCCGTAGCGGGCCAGAACAACTGGCGGCAAATCGAGGTCTGGGTTGTCCGGCTGCTTGCCAAGAGGACGGAGCTCAACTTCCGCCCCAAGAGCCGTGAGCTCCTTCACCAGGAAATGCGCCATGCGCACGACATCCGGACGGCGGCTGGCATCAGCAGACACCGACGGAATCGCCACGGCTTGGCTCAGGCGGTCGATAAAGTGTTTGCCGAGGTTGTCCACCTCCTTGAAGAAGCCATCGAGTTGGGGCGCCATATTGCGAGCTTGGTGAGCTTGGATGGCTGCGGACAGGTATGTGCGACGGTTGTTGAAATGCGGTGATGTGCGAGTACAAAGAGGATCGCGGGGACGTTCGTTGTTGCGGCGGAGGCGGTTGTTTGAAGTCTTGACCGGCTGCGAGGCAGAAATTACTGGGCGTACAAAGAAGAGACGAGGCGAAAAATGAGACGGAGCAAATCGAGAAGGTACCAAAGATTGGAGACTCGGCCGATTCAATTTGGAAGGTGGGAAGACGGATAAGCGGGGCATACCGATGTCATGACAAGGAAGAAGCCTCGTTTCAATGCTCAAAGGAAAGCGGCGGCCTGTGATTACTCCGTTTGTACGTGCACAATACAGAGATCCAGCGAATGACCACACGCCTATCTACGGTTAGTTACCCCTCTACAAAGGACAAACACAGGTACCACGGATGTATGTGAGGGGTGATAAGCTGGAGAGGTCACGTGACAATATGGCGACATAGTAAAATCTAATCCGCAAATGGGGTACTCCACAGTGACATCCTCCTTCGCCTTTTTTGCCCTCGCAAACAAGATCAGCATGCGACAACCACATTCAGCGGGCACGGTCCCGAACGTGACGCAAGTTATACCGGGCGCTTTCGTGAACATTGTCTTGAAGCAAGACCAACATACGGGCCGAACAGTGCAAGGCGTTGTCCAGGCGTTGCTCACCCGCGGAAACCACCCTCGTGGAATCAAGGTTCGCTTAGCCGACGGCCGTGTTGGCCGGGTGCAGTCGCTAGCCGCGATTTCCGCAGCTCAAGACAATGCATCGTTGGCAGAGCATCGAGGAAGCACCACGAACCATCAAGCCGAACCTGCGCTTGCCAATGCCGGCCGTTTGGACCATAGTGGAGCGCCAAGTGAATACTGCGGCATTTCAGGCAGCGCCAATGGCGGCGACGGTCCTCTTGAAAGCATTGGCCTAGATGCATACATACGTCCGGCTGCGTCTGCACAGAAAAAGCGGCGCGGAAAGGGCTCCGGCTTGCGGGCAAGTGCGGAGGGCACTAGCCATGAAAGCCCACAGCAGAAGTCAGGCGAAGCGCATTTGCCCACGCCTTATGTTTTGTCCAAGTGCCCAATATGCACCGATTTTGAGGGCGACGAGCTGGCCGTATCACACCACGTTGCTCTTCACTTTGATACCTAAAGTGATTAACGGACTCCGCTTCTACTGATCTGCTGAGAGCCCCATTTGTAGCCCTTATGAGTCTGAAGACATATATGGAAGCAAATCTTGATACACCATAAGAACATGCTAGATACCCCAGAAATTGAAAATTTGAATAACCAATTAAGTTAATTAAGATATGATCTCACCCTGATGGCATGCAAGTTTGGGATTCACCACCAGGAGTATTCTGTGCATTGTAATGCCCGGTACATGTCTTGTCTAGTTGACGGGTGCTGCGACTGCCTTGAGGACGGCTGTGAAACTCCCTTCAGAATGTACAGAATAAATCTATTCGATGGGTATCTTCATTGTTTGATCCCTTCTCAGAGCCCATAGCTACATTGATGACAATAAGCCGTAGGCAGCTTCTGACAAGATTAATGACATTAAAATGCATGCACAGAAAACTCACTCTGTTGTAGTATATGGGGATGCGTCTGAATGATTTCTATTGCAGGGAGGATCGCTCATAATAATGTTTTATTTTGCACAAAATAAACCACGTCTAGTATGCTCAGATTACTCCTCCGCTCAAATGACCAGTGTTCTGACTATCACCCCAGTCAGAGTCAGCTGTTTGTTTATTGATTGATAAATTGAGTAAAGTGTCCATGAATACCGATAATAATAAAAGAATGAGAGTATCACGATGTAGAGCAAATTGGGCGATACGAACGAACAATATTCACGGGGCTAGTTTGATGTGAAACTACGGGAATACGACGATGCTTGGATCAGAAACCGCAGCGAGAAAAATGCGAGAGATGAACTGCGCCCAAAAGAGCAAGTTTCACAGCGCTTCCGTGGCTGACGGCCATACAGGGAGAATAAGTCACCATTTCCGTGAAGGCTTCTACTTCTTGTTTCGCCGATGAAATCTGCGAGGCGTGCCAAATTATGCAAGCACATGTTTACACAACAGGTTATACTATTCAGATCGCAGCACTAAAGAGCTCAAGCTTTGCCGTGACTTGGTATGAAAACACGGCGACAACAGAATCATAAACAAACGTTACCGGGCGCGCCAGGAGAATGAGAGGGGTACATCACATCCCGAGCTAGTATCAATGGAGTCCAAGCTAGGTGAGTACAGAGTATGTATGTAGACACCACCTTTCTCATAATTAGTTTCGGTGCGGACGTCCACGGAAAGCGAACCGAAGCGGGGCAGTAAATATTGTGCTCAGAACACGCGTACTCATCAAACTGTCCCCCTGTTGCCTCTTGGCATTAACGTTATCTGATCTAATGGGGAAAAGCATTAAGTGGGACGATTGACAAAAGCAGAACGTGGTACCATCTAATCTTATCAGATGATCAGTTACAGGCAAGCTCTGGGGCACTGGTCTCGTTAGCTACCATCCACCACGAAAATTTTGTGATGGAGGAATTTAGTGAGCTCCTTTCCCGGACATTCCTTTCCGCCTGCCTTGCCCACCCTCACCTGCAGTTCCGTGCTTGGCCTCCGAGATCGCAGCTGCCCCAAGCTGATGAAGTCCCCCATATTGTCTGAACTCTGTTTATGTATGTGTTTCTGAATCAGATTCCTGGGCCCTGTCAAAGAATCAAAAACAAACATGCATATTGTATTCGCATTCATACGGTTTACGGCTAGCTGGCAATTTTATTATTAATTTGCATTATTAGCGACTATTCCTAAAAGTGCATCCATAATGCAAGAGGATCTGCTGACCTTCCGCCCAACGACGACTATACACAATATCGAAGTGATAGTACATGCCATCTTGAGTATCCAAGTTGTGTTTATCTTGCCGCCTTCCTTCATCTAAGCGCTTCTTCCTTTATACGTATGTAGACTTCCGTGTGTGCCAACTCAAAATGAGAAGATGCAAAGAGATTAGATGGCGAAGTAGCTGCATTGGTTGGCCAACTATTGAAATCGGATGATACCTTTTTAGACTACTCAATCATCAATACGGAACTAACGGCACAAAAATAATGGAGTCAACCTCAAAGCGGGAGAGCCAATACTTACACCCTTCTTGGCAAGTCCCACATTCTAGATCTTTCTCTCATTATCGCGCCCGCATTCATGCCATTTTTGGTCTTGAAAGCAGAGCTTGGCCAGCGTCAAGGATGAACAAGTAGTCAACTTACGCAGATTTTTCTATGCTTAATGCTCCTGCTCACGTTGTAGTACATGGACTATCATTGAAGAGCAAGTACGTCTCTCAAATTTAAAATTTTACATGTGGAATCCAACACTGTCGTAATCGGTTGCCCGGATAGTTACTGACAGTAACCGATTTTCTGTAGGACTATAGTCCCCGCCCCCTTTGCCCTTGAAACAAAGATGTCCCCAGTCCGTAGTCGGATACTTGGTGACGTTGAAAGCCCGGGGAGCTGGGCCTCGCTGAGATTAGTAGCAAATAGCTTGGCGGGTGGAGAGGAGTCTGCTACGCTAGACCGGGAAAACTTCGTATAAAAATGGATGGGATGTGTTCTCGAGCTTTAGACTCGGATAATGAGTGGGGGGCGTCCTTGCCATTATGCATGGTTCTACCCACCCCCCTAGTAGTCTCAGTGCCCAGTTTGCAGATATAAGTTTGCTGGTTGCCTCTCCCGTCGTTATATTCCTGATCTTCTTTACCACCAGAGCATCACCTCGATAACCACATTCACTTTTGTACTTTGTTGAATTTTCTGTTTAACACACACTCACTGAAAAGTCAAAATGGTTGCCTCAAAGCTGTTCATTGGCGGCGTCATCGCCGCGTCCGGCGCTTCGGCCGCCCTGATGCCCCGTGGCCTGTCTATGTTCCTCATTGCCCGTGCCGATCTGTCCCCGGGCAGCCCTCTGTACAACTGCCACGACAACTGCGGTGTGTACCGGGTTAATTCAAAGCAGATATGATATCCCACTGGTCTTCTAACTCCCACCTATAGGTCAGGCTATTCTTGAGTCCGAGGCTGAGTCGTCGGTCTGCTCTGATGAGCTGTTCCTGACGGACTACGCCAACTGCCTGCAGTGCTCCGGCGAGGACAACTCTGACATCTGGAAATATTACGGTAGCTCGCTCACCAGCGCCGCTGCCGCCTGCGGCCTGGAGACCACTCCCGCATCTGGATCGCAGGCTGGCGTTGGCGCTGCCCTCACTGCCACTGCTGGCGGTGACGATATCACCACTACGGCTGCTACCACCACCTCCGCTCCCGCGGCTGCCACGACTGCTGCCGTGACTAGCGCTGCCACGACTGTTGCCACCACCTCTGCCGCTGCCGCTGCTACTAGTGCCCCAGTTGTTGCTGCCACCAGCTCCGCTGCTGCTGCCGCCTCCAGCCCTGTCTCCAGTGCTGTTGTTGTCTCGGAGGCTGCTTCTTCTGTTGCTACTTCCGCGGCCAGCTCGACTGTCAGCTCTGCCGGCTCGGTCGGCACCGTCGCTGTTGGCAATGCTACTACCGTATGTTTTAGCCATCCACAAAGTCATTTACAACAACCACTTGCTAATTATCTAATGTTCTCTAGTCGGCTCCTTCATCCGTCGTGACTGCCGGTGCCAACTCCCGCGCTGCCGTAGCTGGCTACATTGGCGCTGTTGCTGCTGGGGTTGCCTTTGCTCTCATGTAAATTTATGATTGCGAGTTGAGATGACTGGTACCGCGTCTTCAAATTGCGCCGGTTATTGAACATTTAATTCTGAATTAGGGGCTCTATCTGTACAATATTTATTTTCAAGAGTCTCAAAGTCGCCTATTTAATGAATCAAGACTTTTGTATGCCTAGACAGGCATACTTTTTTTTTTCCCAAAAAGAAAACAAGATGTCCCCGAAGCTGTATAATAGAGATAAAGAGTGCCGAAATAGTAAGCCAAGAGCGGTGAGGAGAGAGGCGATATGTAGCAGTATGACTCGAAATATGCAGAATGGTTTCGAGAATAATACGCATTTTACCTCAAATTACTTGATGCGTGAAATCTACTAAATACATCAGCTCTTCTATCTTTATAGCATTCTTGGAAGCACCCCACCCTTTGTTGCGGGCTTTTGTCCACAACGGTCTATGTTTCTGTATTTATTACTTCTAAAGCTTAATAAAAATTTTAATACTCTCCTTTATTCAACATTTGACATCGGCTCCCTCTGATCGTGTATAAATCTTCATTGCAAGTTGCTGCTGAGCTTATGTATAGTGTGGTATCACATGATCATACACGTGACATAGATATCATATGGTGGGGTGCTAAATGAGTTGGAACACGTCGCGTTTTACATCTCACGCGTATCAATCAGCATTATCTGCATCCGACAAAATGTCTAGAAGGGCGCCAAAAGGAGAGTATATCGAGACGGTACGTTATGAAATGATATTTTATCCTTACATGAGCTCGATAAGTCCCTGTCTGTTTGTACAGACGCTTCGGCCGACCTCAAACTAGACTCCCCGCTGACGCTTCGTTTGCTACCATTGTTACAGGACACTGGAAATAGGGTGTCCCGCAAAGCAAACCTTGTAGGAACTCAAAACATGATACTTGGTGGCAAAAGTATCATTCAACAGGATGTCATGATTAGGGGTGACTTAGTACGGTCGCTGCCGGCTTCCAATGGGTCGAGTGCGTCATCCAGTGGTACACCTGGCACTGCAATTTCAATTGGAAGGTACTGCTTTCTGAGCAAAGGCTGCTGTTTGCGCCCTCCTGGAAGATTATGGAAAGGGTATGGTATTTTTCGGTTTTATTGGGATACTTGGGAAAGTCTCCCTAGCTGCGAAATGTGCTAAATCTGCTTTTAGAGTGTTTTCATATATGCCACTTCGTTTGGGTGACCATGTCTTTGTCGGCCAAAATTCGGTCGTAATGGCGGCCGCCATCGGTAGTCATGTCCAGATTGGCGAGAATGTTACAATCGGGGATTTCGCTATCATCAAAGATTATGTACGGATTCTGGACGGGACCGTTGTTCCCCCTAACATGGTAATTGCTAGTTTCAGCATAGTTGCTGGTCAGCCTGCTCGCGTCATTGGAGAGCTTCCCGATGGAGGACATGAGATGTTTGAGTTACGAGACCTTTATAAAACCGTGGGTAATAATCCCCAGCCTTTGCCAATTTAACTGCTAGACGCCGCACCATGATACTATAGCAACGGGGCGTTTTCTGGAAGCTATCTAGAGATACATGACATCATCTGTTTATCCCTCTTTACTCTGTAGAGATACTTTAGTTGTCAAATATGCATTACTCTTTAGGTGCGCACCTTAAGTCATGTTCACGTCCTGCTTGGTCTATAAGTTAGACAATTCGGGGCCCTTCCACGGCAAAAAACAAGTAAAAATAATGCAAGCATAGAACCCCGGAAGTAAATCCCACTTATAGGTGTTGGTCCTTTGCCATCAAGTAATACTCTTCATACAAATGCCGGCGGCAGGTTTCTGAACTAATAGGAGCAGTGTTTAACAAGGAGCAAAGCATCGGAGGATTATTCTAGGAAGTGCTATCTTTCACATCCGTCTCATAATTTATCAAGCATAGGTCCTACAGATGAAATACTTTGAAGTTGGATGTTGCACATTCAATTGTCATCCTATGATCGACATCTCATTCCATTTCTCGCTACTATCAGAAGAAGGATTGTCTTTGACATCAAATGGAGAAGTACCGCTGATGGGTGCGGAACCTTTAGGAGCTAGAAGCTGGACACACATAATGCTAACCCACACTGCTATCCCAGAAGCGCACAAATTGCCACGTTTAAATTTTGCAGCATTACTTCTACAGTTCATTTCGGCACAATGGCCCAGTGCACGAGTGATGTGCTGTTCTCCAGTGCGGCTTCATATATAGCTGCATAATCAAGCGGGAAACTGGATGACTTCTGAAAGCTGCTCGACTCAAATGTTGGCTACTAGCAGAGCAACAAGAAGGCAGATATGGCGGCAGGCATGCTTTCGATAGCTCTTAAGCTCGACCACAACTGGGCAACTGTTGATACAATGCATGCCACTCATTTACGGAAGTCATCTTCACCGGAGGACCCTACGTTATCTTAACCTAGCTTTGACACACTGTTGATGGCTCAAAAATCAATCTAGTTGATACCACTGTGGCCACTGCTGGTGATTGGGCTTTCAGAGTCGCAAAGCTCTCCCAGAAGATTGGGGTATTTTCTTGGGGTACTCCTTGCAGTAGAACTAAAGGCTCAGCAGATGTGACGCCGCCTTGCAAATCTGGTGCTCTTAGTGGCGGTTCATCTTCTATTTGCGTAACACTGATCGGCAGATATGTCATCGATGACGAGGTCGGGCCGTGCAGAGTTTTTTGCGCCTTTGGTGGCCTGACGCCGGATAGCTATGAGTTCCGGCTTATTTCTGAGAAATTTCGTCTAGTCCATACTATCACAGTATAAGAGGTTCTGGCTTTATATGGATGAAATCGTCCTCTTTGAAACAGGGAGCTCTTCGTTCTTTTCCGGGTGCCAGATTCGCCCAGTCAGTAAACTATTATCGTTTTGTATTAAATTGGCAAGTCCTAATTGGAAAATGTATCTCATCCCTAAATATCTATCTATTCGACATTAGCCAAAACCTATTTTCTCTGAAGGCTCTATGTATGTATGGTGAATTTGGTTGATTCCTAGCCGATTAATTATCCGGCATTACAATTTGCACTTTGCGTGCTCCCCTGAGTGTCCTCGCATAGCCGCCTCCCCAGCATTTATATAACCGACTCTGAAGTTTAGGCTTCTACTTGGTCCTTCCTCCAACACACCGCAGTTAATAACTTAATCATATGTGGTGGTTGTACCGAACAGCCGGAACAAGAAGGGTTACTTTTTAGCTCGTTCCGAGGCGCGGGGTTCCTAGAGTGCCAGTCACTATTTTCTCATCTGGATCTACTGAGCCGGCCTGATATTAGAATAAGCTTTGTCTTTCAGCTAGCTATGTACTGTGGTGGTGTGCTTCTACAACACATAAATATCAAACTGAAATAGTCCCAACTAAGGAAATAAACGCGCCTATTTGGTTTGGAAATAAGTTGTCTGAGAGGGTGTTTTCAATGCTCATAATACCTATGATAGACCAACTGTATGAGAGAATCGCCCGCTCATAACAGACACTGCACCCAAACACTCGAAAATATTGGAAAACGCTACTGAAGGAAAGACATGTGGAAGAAAATTCTGTTGTTTGCTTCCATTATTCAGTCTGGCAAAGCTGAAGTGCCCACACCGGCAGATGGACATTTTACTATTTCAGCGGAAGGCATCAAGGCCCAGGTACAACATTGGTACCCTATGTTATACAAAACTTCAGCTAATAGTCAAATTAGTTTATACAATATGGTGCAACCCTGACGAATCTGTTTGTCAAGGACAAGTATGGAAACGACACTGATGTTGTGCTCGGATATGATGATCCTGCCTATTATCGTGAGTAGCTCGTCTTCTTGCAGCACGTAATCGTACCAATAGTTGATTCTTCGGTATTGACGAGATTTCAATCCACGATAGCCAAAGATCCCGGACACCCAGTGTACAATTCAATTCCCGGTCGCTACGTCGGCCGCATCGGCAATGCTACTTACAATCTCGACAACAAAACATACTCCACAGAAAAGAACGACGGCAGCAATACGCTCCACAGCGGTACAAACAACTGGTCCTACCGTTCCTGGAACGTATCGACAGTCACCAATGACTCTATCACTTTCTCAATATACGATGCAGCTGGCTCTGAGAAAGGCATGCCTGGAGATGTTTCCGCCAATGTTACTTATCGTTTAACGAAGAATACGATACATATTACCATGGAAGCTTCAGCCGATGCGCGCACCCGTACGTGATTTCATATTCCAGACGATAGAGCCAGTAACTAATCTATGATTTCCATGATAGCTCTCATGCTCACCCATCATACATACTTTAACCTCGATGCTTACAAGAACCCAAGCACAGCACAGATTTGGAACCACACTCTATATCTACCTTACTCGAAGCGGTATCTCGAAGGAGACAATGGGGCTGTTCCCACTGGACGTATTCTAGCTGCAGCTCCTTTGTCTGTCAATGACTTTGCATCTCAGTCTAAATTGACACTTGGTCATGCCAGCAGTGATCCTAAGTTCCAGGGAAACTGCGGAGCTGATGGGAAATGTGAAGGTTACAACGGATATTTCCTTGTGGAAAATGCACCAGCAGATGCTGCTGTTGTCCACCTTGCTAGTCCGTTTTCCGGAATCTCAGCAGAACTACGAACGAACCAGCCTGGAATCATGCTCTACACATGCAACTGGATGGATGGAACGGCTGCCCTGAAAAAGACCCAGGGTACTAGTACTACAACAAAAGTTGGAAAGAGTTCATGTGTAGCCATTGAGGCCCATGACTACCCAGATGCCCTTAATCAGTAAGTGATAAGCAAGACCAGCCTAGTGTTTTCTAAACTTTCACTAACGGTGATGACGTTTTGTCAGCCCGGAGTGGAATAGGACAGTCTTTGAGATTGCCAACCCGTCCAAGCTTTACTCGTGGGAAAGTTCATGGGCATTTGGGACTGTATAAAAAGGTCGAGAGGATAGAAGATCGCCAAAGGGGAGGCTACCTATAGCCTATGGATGTCTTACAGCATTACTTGAATCAAAGCTTCAAGAGTGTGCTACTGAAAGATGCGTGTATGTAGCATGGACAAGTTGGTTCCAAAAACAAGTAGCCTAAGCTTACATCAACCTTGTAATTTCGATCGACTCTTGTCTGAGATTCTCGACAATTGATGTAGCACTATCAACTGCTCGAATAAGGCCGACACTGGCGCTTACATACGTAGCTGTCCGGCCCTTAGGCCCCCATGCAGACGCACCGCCCAGTTTCACAGCTTTGTCATGCCTCTCTTTGATTTCGGTAAAAGGAACACCTGCAACTTCATCGGCCCAACTCTGGTTCAATAAAGAACGGGGGCTATATTGCTCGGGCCAGCCATATGTGCCTCGAAGATGGTTGAAGAGATGTGTGCGTCTTGTGTTGGAAGCTCCGTCAGAGGCACGCACAACCTCGTCTTGATAGGCCTTGTTGATTCTAGCCTCTTTTGACGCGAGAAAGCGAGTGCCGATGGCTACGGCTGAAGCACCCAGGCCCAAAGCAGCAACCACACCGCGGCCATCAGCTATTCCACCAGCTGCAACAAGAGGGATTGGATCGATGGGGGATCTGCTGCCAGACTGATGGAAGGAGCCTGTCTCCATGGCGTTTGCCACCTCTGGTAGAAGTGAAATGATACCAACTCCATCCGAGGCGCGGCCATGCCCACCAGCCTCGGCGCCTTGTAACACAAGGACATCCGGGGGCGCAGTTTTGCTGGAAGCAGCATCAAGCGCTTCTTTCAGTGTTCCAATCTGTACCCATATTTGAGATGTTGCAGAAGCCTTCCGCAGTTGAACTGTCCATTCGTCTAGCTCCGGCTGGCCATTGCGAGGGGCGAACAGCCAAATAGCGCATGGCTTATACTTTGCGACCGCCAAAGTCGCAATCTTCAGGTCACCATTCCAAACTTGGAAGCCGATGCCGACAGGCAAGTGATCGGTTGCGAGAGGGGTACTTCCCGGATCCTCCAAAAGTAGCCCCTTGGCATCGGATAGGTCATGTTCTGTATCCTCCGGCTTTTCTCCTGGTCCAATGAATCCCAATCCCCCGGCACGAGATGTGGCCACGGCGAGGGCTGGGCCGGAGAACACTCGCATCGGAGCGCCGACAATAAGTGGCGATGCTGTCCATGGAAATGCCTCAAGAAATTTCTTTCGATTGGCAGCAGCGCTGCGCAAAGCCTTAACTGATAAGGAAGTCATGTTATATCTAGAGCGACTTGCAAAAAGTTTTCTCATCGACGCTCTCGTTTAATTTGCAGGTTATGTTTGCGAATTGCATGCTACGTCTGGGGATCCTGGAACGACTTCAGACCCCGCTGCCAATCATTTATGTAATAGATTTAGAACATGCAGTCTTACTAAGAAAGTTAATGTACAAGAATTGCACATCTCCGGAGCACCACCACTCAGTCAAGTTAAAAGCCGACGTCTAATAAAACATAAACCAATTATTAGAACTATCTTATACTCTTCTCGACCCTTAAATAAGCCACAAATAGACACTTAGAATACTTTCAACCAAGTGCTGTGTTCGTCGCACAGTAGTCATAATTTCCCTGTTGAAAATTGTTACCCCAGTATGGGGGGAAAGGTACTGCCTTTCCACTTCCACCTTGTACAGCAAATGTGGTAACAAAGACAAGCAATTCAGTGCCACCACCGATTGCGGCAGCAAGAAGATAGTTGTATCGCAGAAACCAATCTGCGTAGCGCCGCCGCACGTAAAATTGGATAAAAAAGCCGATGACAAAATAGACCAAGACACTGGAGTTGATGCCCACAGACAAATATCCAAGATACCAACATATGACCGGTGTGATGACGCTATCAAAGTGCATTTTCGGGAAGGCCTTATGCAAAAAGTAGAATGGAAGTGGTAAGATGAGGCCTAGTGGCAGTGCTAGAAGTATCCATTGGTATGTGCGACCGACGCTGAACATGTACTTTGAGAGAGCACCAAATGCAATAGCCTGTCCCAGGTGGTTAGCTCTGGTAACTCTAATTTGTAAATATATTTGCCTCACATTGGAATTGAATGACTGAATAACTTGGCCAGACCAAATGTTCGTGCCTTGGATGCTCAAAAGGATCTCCCTCTGGTTGTCAATGATGGTATTCATCAGAATGTAGTTCATAACAGCACCGAGAAGTGTTCCGATAAGTGTGACAAAAAAGGTGCACCGTGGCGCAAGTTTTCCGTACTGGCCAAGTTTCAGGTTTGCAACAAGAGATAATGCCTGCGCTTGTGCATTGGCACCGAAAAGGACAAAATACATATTAGCGACAGGCTTTCCTGGGTGGAGGTTACCGCCAATGAGCTGAATGAGCGACGTGATTGGTACATTGAACCCTATCAACCCAGCCAAGGCCCCGAAGAATAAAGTGGCCAGGAAAGACAAGGATGTAGCAATGAAAAATCCCCACCATGGCAAAGTCGATTTGAGGTTGTAGATACATGCTAGAGCGACAACAAACGATAAGACTAAAATTGAACAGTACCACCATGATGGGACTTCAGGATATAAAAGCATTTTCAGGTAATGGGGATCCGTTTCGCCATCTTCTGAGGTATTCTCCAGAGGTGATCCAGGGGTTCTGGTAAATAGTTGACGGAAATTGGAGGGTTTCTTGAAGTCAGCCTTCGTGGGGATACGCCAGCGAATGTTGAACGCTGCGCGGACAGCATCATAGTTCCAGAGATAGATATGGATAATGGTAGCTGTGATTCCCAAGTTTGTTGTTAGAAGATAGGATGCATTGGTTGCAGCAAAGAATGGTAAGCCTTCGGTAGCTAAAGAGTTCGCATCAAGTTCGAATTTGGAATCCAAGATGGCGGATTGGTTATACACCACAAAGTCGGTCGAGCTCGATGAAGACGAAAACAGTTGCTGTGATAAAAAAGGGAACTTAATGGCGTCCCAGACATTACCGTAGTAGAGTCCAAGAAACAATGCCATACACAACACATAGCCGACAAACCCATTTGCTAGTGTGACAGGAGGGAGAAAAAAGGCACTCGTCGTGATATACTGCCAGTCGAAGCTCAATGAAAGGAACCCAAGTCCCTCATTTCCACTGGTCCCCCCAAATATGTTCGTAACAACAAGGCTGCTCCGGCTCGCCAGGCAAACGACGCTGATGCCTGTTAGTATCGGCATGATGTACTGGGGGAAAAACTCCCAGACAGCCACAACGCCAAAAATGATCCAGAAGAAGTTAAATCGCTTCTTCATCTCTGATCTGTCTCTATGGAGCGTTTCAACCAGTGAACTGAGCGGCAGAACGCTTGGCCAGAACATCTTAGTTGGGTAAACGAGGCTCCTCCGGAGAACGCCGGCCATTCCGTAGCCGAGAAGTTGAGAAGAAAATAAAAGCAGGATAGCCACTACAGCACTTGGGACGACGTCGTAGTAGAGCTTTTGTGCCGCTAAAACTTCTGTTGCATATGCCGCCGACGACGCAGAGCTTGACATGATGATAATTGCAAGATGCTCCTTGGAATTAAAGCCGTGGGGATTCACCCATCGTCCCAGGAATCCAGTTTTTGGGACAAGCTGGGCCATCCAGTTTCCAAGAAAGTAACTAATTACTGTCAAGAAGATCACTGAGACAGACACTGATTGAGGCTTAAAGAGGAAGATTGTCGCCAATGAAGAGCCGAATAGTGAAAGTCCAATTCCTATCAAGAACCAGTCAGACAGCAGTTAATAAAACAGAAATACGGGTCAAGGTTATTGTCCTTACCGATCATGAACATCCTGAAAGTCCAAGGGTTGAGGCTTGAATCATCGTCAACATGGAGAACTTTCAGAGCGATATCCTCTATATCAGCTGTCGTCTTCGGCTTTTCTTCAATATCCTCCCCAATCGAGACTGGCGACTGTGGAATACTGTCGATGGCTGATGCGGTTGATACGTTCCACGAGTTCTTAGTATTGATTTGGGATGAAGATGGACTGTTAACTGCAGTCATTTCAGTTACTCCGCCAGCGGAAGTATGTTGACTAGCCATGGTGTTCATGATAGCAGGCCTTGTCGTGCGTAAATTCTATCAACACTAACCCAGTGCAATTCAGTGCGGCAAGAGCCTACGTTTTATCAATTTCTACTTCTACCATTTCGAGTCCCGGAACGTGGCAAGAAGATCCATATCCTAATCTACAGTGTTAGCCTTCATAATCCCAGTGTTATCGCATAAATTTGCACATAGTACATCCTTATTCTTTCTTGCTGGTAGCGGCCGGCGAAAGCAGGTCCCGAGAACAACGATCAATAAAATCTTTCTTTCTTATCTTTGTGGCTTGAAGTGACACACATCTGCAACAGTTGTAGCAAAGCAGACACCAGAATCTTCAGCCCCCACGACACCATTTTTGCCGTGTCGGAATGATCGCCATTGGTTTCAGAAGCACTATCTCAGAGACACACATAGTAGACCCCGGTAGTTAGCAGATCATTTCCATGAGAGCTCACTTGTGCACGAACATGACATTAGTTCATTGAATCTAGCGATGAGGCTCTCCGTTTATAAAGATTCAAGTCACTCTTATCTTTCCGAACTTCGCAGGAATTGCCTCATACAACGCACAGCACTCATATTCTCTAACCACCTTGTTTTCCAAGGAAAAGCCCATCCATGCGATAAGATACGTTTGTACCATGGTACATATCCCACATTCGCCACTTTGTACCTCCGTCTAATGGGGAGGATTCCTCTGGTTACCCCGTTTCTACGACCTACATGTACAATCTAGAAGTTCTCTAATTTGGCCCAATGCACCACCGATGCAGGCTAATTAGTGGAATTGCAGTTCACAAAACCTCTCCCAATTTGGCTAATTTGTAGATTTCCCCAAAATGAGGGCTTATCAACTTTTCGGAAGGCCATTCCATCACTGCTATACTGTTGATCGAAATTTACATTGGCCTGCACACCTTTGCTACTAACCACAGCAGCACAATTGGGTACAGAGTAATTTGTTGTTGTCAATTTCCCTTCAATCTTGTATGAAACAGTGTAGAAAGTTTGGGATCTCCGTCGATTGATAGCTTTTAGTAATGTGTTAGGGCCTTCTTTAAACGCACGGTTTAGGGATATACTTCTTCGTGATTGGTCTTGATCGGGTGATTCGGTGGTTCCGATCAGAATGGGCTACCTACTACTTTTAAACGTATAAATGACTTATAAATGCCTACATACTAGAAAGCACATTATGGCATCACACTATTAAAACTTATTTGCAGCTTGCCGAGGCGGGTACTGAACCGGGTGAAAACACTCTTTCACTGCACCCAAGTAGCCTACCACTTGTTTCCACAATTCTAATATACAGACCGGACAGATGGTAGACACGTAGGCAATATGAGAGTGAACTCCAAAGGCCTTTCTCCATGTCCGGACCCAAGTTTGAGGTGCGAACTGGTGACAACTAGTAGAGAATAACTCCCCCCAAAGCAAGACCGCTCACGCTTACCCCTTCTCTCCTCAGCCGTACTCGTGTCTTTCCCAAGCTTCACCCCTCTTCTCCAATTTTACTACTTTTTTGGCGTCGCCCAGAAGCATGTCTATTTGGCTTGGCATTTCCCATGGCAGGATATAAACTGTGCCAGTATGTCTCTATCATGGCCAGAAATTCGGATTTGTCCATCACCCATCCGATATCGCAAAATATACAAGGATGAAATTTATTTTGGTACTTTCTTTAATCGGGCTAGCTGTCAGTGCATCTATTGATGACTGCCTGGCTAGTGCATCCGTTCCCGTCGATGCAAAAGGGAGCACAGATTGGTCACAAGATGTAGCACCTTTCAACACTCGTTTGCAGTACAGCCCCGCAGCAATTGTTGTCCCGAAAACCGTCTCAGACATCCAAGCAGCTGTGGAATGTGCAGCGAAACTGGGTATCAAGGTCAACCCCAAAGGGGGGGGGCACAGCTACGCGTCATTCGGACTGGGTGGAGAAAACGGACACCTTGTCGTTGAACTTGACAGGCTCAACAAAGTCACTCTTGACAAAACGACGAATATTGCTTCCATTCAATCTGGGGCACGTCTTGGACACGTTTTCACGGAATTGTACAAACAAGGAGGTCGTGCCATCAGTCATGGAACTTGTCCAGGGTATGTAATGCACTATATCTACATTCTTGCCCGTTGACCCCCCGACGCGCCCCTTTCTTGACTAGTAGTCCGGTTTCTATTTCGAGAGCTAATTGGTTTTGTGATTTGTTTTTGTCAGTGTTGGTTTGGCCGGGCATTCGCTTCACGGTGGTTTCGGATTCAGCTCCCACACACATGGCCTTGCCTTGGACTGGATGATCGGGGCAACAGTTGTTCTGGCCAATTCATCTGTAGTCAATTGCTCCGCCACCGAAAATGAAGATCTCTTCTGGGCACTTCGAGGGGCAGGATCATCATTTGGCATTGTAACAACTTTTTACTACAACACATTTGCGGCACCAGCGCAGATAACCTCCTTCCAGGCTAACTTGGCTTGGAACAGCGCGAGTTCTTGTGCCACTGGCTGGGCAGCTCTCCAAACCTGGATCAAAGCAGGAAATATGCCATCAGAGATGAACTTCCGCATTTTTGGCGGTGGATTTTCGACGCAAATTCAGGGGCTTTATCATGGCGGACAAGCAGCTCTCACATCAGCCATCCAGCCACTTATGACCCAACTAGGTACATCGCTGTCTCAGGTCCAGCAAACAGACTGGAATGGTGGCTTTGCAGCTTACGACAATGGTGATCGTGTCGATGTTTCGCATCCCTATAACCAGGTATGAGCCTGTTTCAAAGTTGTCTCCCCGCCGACAAAGGGTGGTTATAGTAAGACTGACCAATGAAAGCAAGAAAACTTCTTCTCAAAATCAATGGCAACCACAGAACTACCACCCGCAGCTCTTCAGGCCGTCTGTTCATACTGGTTCTCACAAGCAAGATCGAATAGCCGCCAGTGGTACATCATTATCGACATGTTTGGAGGGAAGAATGCCTACATTCCGTCAGTGCCAGCAGAAAACTCCTCGTTTGCACATCGCGACAAGATGTTCCTATACGAACTATATGACCGCGTTAGCTTCGGGACATACCCATCCAACGGTTTTGGCTTCCTAAACGGTTGGGCAGATGCCTTCTCTAACAATCTCAACGAGAGTCAATGGGGCATGTACATCAACTATGCAGACCCAACAATGAATCGAACATATGCTCAACAAGTATACTACCGAAAAAGCTTGCCTAAGCTTCAGAAAATCAAAGCTGAAGTTGATCCAAAGCAGGTGTTTGACTATCCCCAGGCGGTAGAACCAGCAAAATAAGCATTACCGTGAATGTTGCATTCCTGGATTACGAGAGGTTACACACCCGGCCATTATTCAATAGCATTATCGATGTAGGATGGCTCGGTCATTGATGTCATTAGCACACTTAGAACGCAGACTCCTCATTGTAGGAGTTGCTCCGTATCCCACTAGTTCGATTGAATGTATTTGTGTCGATGGCAATCTATGGAAGATCCTGTAACGAGACATCGGTTGTCTAATAGGCATATTCTTAACTCCCAAAATCGATCTAATGCACGGCCTATGGAATGCTGCCGACCCCTAGCATTCAACTTATTGCTAATTGTATATGACTAGAGAATTCCATGTTGTAACTACTCGTGCTTTGAGCAGAAGGGGTACAGAGGTCTCGCATCTGTTTTCATCCTAGTTGCGGCCTTCACATGTCCGCCATGAGGCCACGGCCTTTCCCTTCAACTACTAGTAGTACATGGATCAAGAAAGTAGAATTAGAGCAAATCTAGTAACGTTGCACATTTGAGTCCCAGTAGCTACTCAATGCGAACCTGTGCTGTCGCATTGGGAATTTCATGTCTACAGGTGGTTCTTTGGCTCTGTAGGCCGCCGTATTTTAAAATTACAGGGGCTGATCATCCCCAACCTTGGGCCCCTTTTACTAGTGCCTTGGATCGAATCTAGCCGCACTTAAAAAGCATATCTCGCCGATAAGATATGATAAAGTAATACTCTTTGACTTTGACACACGGAAGGATCTTCCAATTTAAGCAGGTAAAGCGGATCGTCACCTGGCAATACACCTCCGCTACACGTTGCACTGGGGGCTACATCACGCCCTGCCTTACATGTGCATGCCCAAGAGCCGCCATAAGATGTGGACCTTCCCGAAACATGCCAACGATCAGGTGGGTTCTCTCTCCTATTGTCAACTGACCCCCAGCGCCCAAGAATGATGGAGGTCGTCATACTCGTAGTTTCGTTGTTTCGCCCAACGTTGTACTTGTAGTTAGTCGTCCTAATTATATTTACAGCTTAGTCTCAAAGAATGTACTGCGTCTGTATTCCGAGCCACCCGCTCGAAGCCTCGTCCTGCTCAATAAAACTGGTAACGTTGCCGAGACACGTTAATTCGGGTAACTTGCCGGCCGTCACGCTCATTCCTATTGTCTCGTCCCTTTTGTAGCCCACTGGTATTGGTAACCATCCTTAATTTGCAAGCATTCGGTTTGTAGAGCCACCTTACAAGGCGGATATATAGTTCTCATATTGCTCATATAGTTTCCATATTGAGCTCGAGGTCTCATCGATACACTCATCCTTGTGTGAGAAGACAACACTCCTTTATTTCAATATTACAACTACCAATTCATTTCTTTCTTTTGATACCTCTTTCATCGATATCGCAATCATGCAATTACTATATCTCATTTCGTTCCTGCATTTCTTAGGCCTTTCCACAGCCGTGCCGGTCCTAGAGAAACGGTCCTCTGGTTATCAAAATGCGGTGTATTTTGTCAACTGGTAATGTCTATCCGTAATATATAGTTACTGAACTTTAATCTTTGGTGGTTGTTAACATATATATTGTAGGGGGATATACGGACGTGCTTACACTCCAGCACAGCTTCCAGCCTCGAAATTAAGCTACGTTCTATACGCATTCGCTAATCTCCAGGCTACCGGTGAAGTGTATGTCTTTCTAGGACTAAAACAAGCCTACAACAAATCATAATCTAACCTTCTCAAATACAGTTACTCTTCCGATCAGTGGGCAGACATTCAGCAGCACTATGCCGGTGATTGTAAGCCCTATTTTTTTCAGCCACACTAGTACACTTGTTCTACTCATGCTAACATAGGATTTCCAGCGTGGAACGATGTCGGCAACAATGTTTACGGTTGTGTGAAGCAACTATATCTGCTCAAGAAGGCGAACCGGAACCTTCGTGTTCTGTTGAGCATTGGCGGATGGACATATTCCCAGAACGGCAACTTTGCTGCTGCTGCCAGCACAGATGCGACGCGTAAAACTTTTGCCCAAACGGCTGTAACCCTTGTCAAGGATTGGGGCTTCGAGTATGTAAATCTATCGCGTCCGTGTTTCTATGGCAAACGAAGACTAATTTTCAAAGTGGCATTGATATCGACTGGGAATATCCGGCATCTGCTACTGATGCTGCTAATTTTGTTCTTTTACTGCAAGCCGTCCGCGCCGAGCTTGATGCATACGCCGCTCAGTATGCTCCTGGATACCACTTCCTACTCAGCGTTGCATCGCCGGCTGGCCCTATAAACTACAACAACCAGAACCTCGGAGCCATGTCTAATGTCCTTGATTTTTTCAACTTCATGGGATACGACTACGCTGGAGTATGGGACTCCAACTCCGGGCATCAAGCAAACCTGTATCCTAACCCGAGCAACATGAACTCGACGCCATTTTCAACTGATGCCGCTATTACTGACTATCTGAAGGCCGGTGTTGCTTCTAACAAGATTATCCTCGGCATGCCTATCTATGGTCGGGCGTTTGAGAGCACAGCTGGCCCTGGACAACCTTTTAACGGCGTTGGAGGCGGCTCTTGGGAGAATGGAATCTGGGATTATAAGGCTCTTCCCCGATCCGGCGCAACCGAATTTACGGACTCTGTAGCCGGGGCCACCTACAGCTACGACTCATCTTCAAAGGAGATGGTTTCTTATGATACCCCTAGCATGGTACAGCAGAAGATATCCTATGTGAAACAGCGCAACCTTGGAGGCGGAATGTTCTGGGAAGCATCCGCAGATCGTACTGATGACCGCAGCCTTCTCAGTGCATCTTACTCCGCACTAGGTGGTATCGATTCGACCCAGAATCTCCTCAGCTACCCGAACAGCCAGTATGCAAACATGGTTGCAGGCATGCCCAGCTAGATATCTAGTTTCGAGATTGGAAACCCTATCCTTGCTGATTTCAACATTATTCTTTCCATTCTTTCTATTGTGCTCCAGCCCCCATTTTGATTGGTTTGGTGTACATACACACCAAGCAGCTCTCATTTTCTTCAACTTCTAGTACATACTTCCCCTGGGGTTCAATTGTATAATATGCTTCGAATAGTCGATTTTGATTTTCGGTTCTTTATGATTCCACAATCAAAAGGTGTTAGCTAATTGTGATGAGCCATTCCCGTCTCCGAGGGAGCCTGCAATGGGGAAAGACATTGAAAGGCATCGTTCTAAGTCAAGAATGCGTGCGTATTCAACGGCAACCCTTGCTAATAAGACGCAACCTGTACGTCTAATACTGCGGGCAATGCTCATTGCTGGGATAAAAGAGAACACCGGAGCAAATTTGGCCGATTTTACTGTTTCAGCTTATATAATATTCATTGAATTATTGTTTTGGCGTTCTAGATTTCTAGGACATGGTACGTACGTCGTCCAGTGAAAGCGGCTGCTGGTCTACAATGGGGTACAATTTGGCCTATGGTATATTATCCTTGTCTTTTGACACGTAGTTTTTATCCCTATCTCAAAAGCTGCTAGTCCCACGCTATTTTAAACGAAGAAAGCCAAAATCGCTGTCCCTTTCCGGCGGCTAAATTAGATCATGATATTAACCATTCCACCACATTTCATTGGTCAGAGTGGTACTCCTTCTCATAAAAGTTCGAAGACCTTAGATGGAAAGAAGCACGAAAGCATTTTTCAGAAATTGGGTTTAAAGTGCTTAAGATTGGAGAAGTTTTCAGGAGGGACTCTAGAGCATTCTACCGAAGTATTATATACTGTAAATATCGCTAAACACCTAGATTTATGTCTTACATTTTCCGTACATTCAATTGCAGTGAAGGCCAGAAAAGTACTTGACTCTGTCATCGTCTCTATGTGCTTTGTGCTTGTGGCTTAGCAGCGTTGTCGAACCAGATCTACCTTGGCGAGGCTCACTCGCAATATTTGTCGTCATGATGAGATTCACTATGTTCCAAGCAGCTTGGTCAGCTATGTGCTTGATGGCTGGGCCAGCTGCTGCTTTGGCCTGGAGATATGAGAGTCTGGCTCCCAATACAACATCTCCAGCCATTAATGGAACAGGAATTGCCAATGTCAATGCGACGGCTACAACATTCCCCTCCACGGCAACAAGTGTCTTGACCACGACCGTTACGGCAGTGTCACATCCGCCAGGGAAAATACTCTCTGTTATCACGATGATTACAACAAGAACAGTTACCAGTTACATACCCGGTCCTGTAACTGCTTATCCTGCCACTTTGACTGAAACTGTGATCTCCACTGGCACTATCGAGCATCGCAGAACAAACTCAGATGGCAAAAGCTCGACTCTTCATGGCCGCTCTACTTCGACCTGGGAGCTCACCGTCACCGTCACTGATCCAAATCCGCCGCCGCCCGACACCAGCGACTTTACTTTCCCTTATCCTTTCTTTACCGACACAACAACAGACGATGATTCAAGCACGACGGATGGCGATTCAGCAACCACGACACCTCCCCCGGAAACCACAGAGGCACCATCTTCCACTTCATCTACACCATGACGACTCGAGCAGTGGGGCATATCTAGGGGTGGTAAAAGTTAGAATATGAAAGGAGAGCTGCGATAGCTAATAGAAGCGCTGTGGTTCTAGTAGCATATTTTGCGGATATTTGCCTTTATCCCTGTATATATGTTGTGCGCAGAGAGGTGGTTGTGACCCAAATAAAGGCTCTCAGCTGTGTTAAAATCTATGTCCCAAGCCATGAGTATAAACAGAGCTAGCGTCGTGTTTCTCACTGTAATTTGTCTGTAAGTACTCTGGCAACTCGTCCTGCATTTTATTTGGCTTCCCCTCGCTGCGAATTTTGTTTGGCATTGGCGCAGGTGCGCTTTGAATGCTTATCAGTACACAGAAAACGCCACAGCTGGCTGCCAGGATTGTTTGTGGTACACCACTGGCGCTCGGTCTCTGCCGATATCTAATTCTCATATCTTTACCCCATACTGTCCTTATCTACCGGCCTAACGTCAACATATGAGGGAATAGATATTACACCCCTCAAGCTTATGCAGCTTTAGTTTTCTTTTGAGGCCTATTCTGTTAAGCTTGTTTCCTGTAAGAAGCATGCTTTCAAGACACTCCATTTAATATGGCGCGAGTTGATGGAGAGAACCTTTCAACTACTGCCCTCTTGAGGCACCAATCCCAGCAGTCCTACAACGGCGAGCCATTACGAAGACACGAAGATCGCAGTTTTACCTCCCCTGGCTCAAATACGCTGTCGCGCTCCTACAGAAATGACGTTGAGTCTCTGCTTTCTTCGCCCGTGGCTGAGGATGATCTCGCAACCAAAGTAGCCCATCTCGGCGAAAGACTCCCATACAATGACTACACCACGATAGATTGGCTACGTGACCTTGTGAAAGACTCAGCAAATCATAGACAAGAGCGGATCTCATTTGTACCAAAACACAGACTCGATACGCTTTTCGCGTATCTTCGTGTGCGAGGAGACTCGGTACAGAGTTGGCTAGCTGCAGCAATGATTGGGATCTTGACAGCATGCATCGCTGCCTTTGTTGATGTCAGTGTTGCTTTTCTTTCTGATTTGAAAGAGGGTTACTGCGGCTCAAATATCATTTTGAACCGGGAAAGATGCTGCGGCTCGCACCAGTCGACATGTGATGGAAACTGGGTGCCATGGTCTACTAGATTTGGGACAAATTACACCATTTATACGCTAACTGCCGTCATGTTCGGTATGATATCTGGTGTCATAACTCTAACAACAAGAACTACGCTACCCACCGTCGTAAACGAGAAGAGAGTGCTACCCGGGATTAATGGTGAATCGTCTGGGAGCAACTTGGGGCTCGAGCATCCAGCAGATGATATGAACGACGAATACGAGTTCCCCTACACAGAAACAGCAACCGGAAAAGAAATGTATATGGCTGCGGGGAGTGGCATCCCAGAGATAAAAACCATCTTGTCCGGTTTTGTGATCCCTCATTTTCTCGATGTAAAGGTGCTTGTTTGCAAAGCCGTGGGGTGCACCTTCGCTGTTGCAACAGGGATGTGTCTCGGGAAAGAAGGTCCCTTTGTGCATATCTCAGCCTGCGTGGGACACTTGGTGGCTTCTTGGTTTCCGATATACAAAGACAACGAGATGAAAGTACGAGAGATACTGAGCATTGCTTGTTCATCTGGTCTGTCCGTTGCCTTTGGTGCCCCAATCGGTGGTGTCCTATTCAGCTACGAGGTGAGCAGCTAAGAACCTTCTGTGACAAGACTTGTCAGCCATCCAGTGTCAAGCTAACATGGAGTCTACAGGAAATCAGCACTTATTTCCCACGCAGGGTCCTCTGGCGTGCATTTCTCTGTTCATTAGCCGCATCCGTAACACTGCAAAAGCTCAACCCAAACGGGACTGGAAAACTAGTGCTTTTCGAGACCAACTACGGGACAAGCTTTGACACTGCCCATTACCTCGTGTTTGTTTTCTTGGGGGTTTGTGGTGGCATTTTCGGCGGTGTCTTCTGCCATGCCAACTTCTTGTGGTCCAAGGTGTTTCGAAGACTACCCCCCATCAAGAATAGCCCTGTCTTGGAGGTCGTTCTTGTCGTCTTAGTCACAGCCATTGTGCAGTACCCAAATCGCCTTATTCGACAAACGGGCGATATCGTCATGGCCGATTTGCTGGTAGATTGCGACGAGGAAACAGACAAGTCGTGGATATGCCTCCAGGAAACGGACGGCGGATCCGGCACGTCTTATTATGCATGGCTTGTAACCGCGACCATTGCCAAACTTGGTCTTACCATTGTGACCTTTGGATGCAAGATACCTTCAGGTATTATCATTCCGGCACTGGATGCTGGTGCTCTCTTTGGACGGCTAATCGGCCAATTTTCCTCCGACATTTCGCCTGGCATCTTTGCCATGGTCGGCGCCGCTGCATTTCTAGCTGGAGTATCGAGGATGACGGTCAGCTTGGGTGTGATCATGTTCGAACTCACGGGCGAGGTCAACTTCATCCCTCCATTTATGATTGCCATATTGACTGCCAAATGGGTTGCCGAGGCTATCAGCACCGAAGGAGTTTATGATTTGGCACAACATCTCCTGGGACACCCGTTTCTAGATTCTGAACATGGGCTCCTCCTTGTACAAGACGCAGCCCGCAGAAATGTAGGCTCAGGAACCGTCGCAGACTTGATACCTCCGGCTCGGACAATGGATGAAATTACGGTCATGGCCGGACCGCATTACCGAACCAGCAGCCGGGAACTTCATCTGAAGTTGGATCAACTACGAGGGCGTGGCCTCATGGATGCTGGCCTAGTCTTGATCAACGAAGATGGAATCTGCCACGGCTATCTCCCACAGGCAGAGCTCGAGCAGCTGCTAGAAGCTCACAGCAGTCTCTATGCTAGGAATACCGCAGACAATTGGAACGGAACGATCAATCTTTTGGACGGCTTGTACCAAGGCCTCATTGATCGGACGCCGCTGGTCTTGAATGCCAATGCGCCAATAGAGCATGCGGTAGAAATGTTTGGAAAGCTGGGACTGAAGTACATCATCATCGTCGAAGATGAAACGGCAAAGGTGGCTGGCGTTGTCATAAAAAAGAGGCTTCTTGACTACCTAGATAGACTTCGCAGGGTCTGAAGACTGTAGCAAGGATAGCTAGCGTTCAGGGTCGAGTTGCATCGCCCATGTTTCCCACGCCGTGTCTCAGATGCAGATTTTGCTTCCCTTTCGAACTAGGCGATGATCGATGGGTAGAATCACGTCACAAGGTGGTATGCAATCAAGCATAAATATAGTATTCACATCGTTTGTATTCTCTGTGTACGTTGGCGTAATGCGCAACCTCCGGCCTAGTTGACGTTGACATTCTCTCCGGGCGGAACGGGGGCCTGCCTTAGTTGCTTCTTGCGCCACCCTTCTCCTCTCGTAACTCGTCCATCTTCGCAACTCGCTTCTTGAATTCTTCGTACTGGCACTTCTCGTAGCTGTGTCTCTCGGTCTGGAGGAAAGACAAGTTAGCAAGGATGTGGGACATTGTCGGGCGGATTTGGTGTGTGGCGGCCGTACCTCGCACTTCCACGGTAGGTAGTAGGTCTCGAATCTGCACCGATTCAGCGGGATAAGAAGATTTGCGCAGCTATCGCGGTACGGAAGAGGGAGCTTTGCGTTGCTCATCTCTTCGCGAGATGCTTCTGCAAAAAAAGGGCGGTTAGCAGTCTGTTTTGGGGCCGCCAGAAAATCCCCAGTGCGTCAGTTGCCAATATACTTACTTGGTAGAGTGGCCTCTGCGCTGCCCGCCATTTTTGCGTGTCGTGGTGTATGCTACCGTTCGTGGTGGTGATGAGAGCAGCGGCCAAGCTCTTTTCGTTTGTTGCCGCGAAGAGCCGGCTCAGTTGAATCTCAGCATTTTGTGTCACGTGACTGTGACTAAGGAGAATATGCGGCAATGCCATTGGCTGGAAATATATCGCATTGTACTCCACAGCAAATCCAACCATTCAATTCTTGCTGACATACTTTTCTAATCTTCAACTAGTACGAATACACTTTTCTCTGGTTCACACAAGTCCCTTGGCCTCACGCCTCACCGGGCCAAATGGAATCCGCTATTTCTCTCACTAGCTTCAACTTGTTCGCCATGTCCTCTTTCGTGACGCTATTTCCCAGATGGTGGCTAGCAAAGCCGCACTGCGGGCTGACACCAAGGCGCTTCAGCGCCTCTTCCCGCGTCTGTCCTGAGCCTTTGGCCACATAATCTGCGGCTTCGAAAACACGAGCGCGCATCTTGTCTTTGTCCTCCAGCTCCGGGAACTTGCTTGTGACGACACCCAAGATGACATTCTTGTTCAGGGGGAGCTCCTGGAGAGGCTGGAACCCACCGGCGCGGTCCGTGTCGTACTCGAGGAAGTAGGTGTCGACATTGATATCGCGGAAGAGCTTGGTGGCAATGCGATCATAGCCTCCTTCACTAAAGTGGCGCGAATAGGCAAAGTTGCCACGGCACAGATGCAGGCCGACGTGGAGCCCAGTGGGCCGCCCATCAAGACAGTCGTTGTACAGCTTGACGTAGCTATCGAAGAGGGCCTCGGCATCCTCGCCTGCGGCCTTGAAGCCTGCAAGCATCTTTTCCGAGCAGAAATCTATGCCGTGTTAGCCATATCACACATAATTTGAGACCAATAGGACAACTGACAGGCCAGGTTGGGGTCGTCAATGGTGACGTTGCGGCAGCCGGCATCGAAGAGAGCCTTCAGCTCGGCTTGGAAGGCCTTGGCAATATCCGCAAAGTACTCTTCGTCGTTGGCGTACACATCCTTGGGATAGGCATAGCCGGACTTGTACCGCAGGTGGTACCATTCCGGAGCAGGAAGGGTCAGCTTCGCCTCACCGACCATCTCCGCGGGCAGGAGATTCTTGAGGTAGTTCCACTGGTCCAGGTATGTGCTGCCGACGTGCTTGATTTTGCCGGTACAGACGATGGACTCTCCGGGTTTGTGACCGGCCTCGGCTTTGCTACCGTGTCAGTTCTTTTGTAGTGTACGTTCGGACAGAAGCACACGAGAAGCAAACATACTGAAAGCAGCGAGATCGGGGACGTAGAGACGGAACATCTCCAGAGGAGGGTCGTCGAGCTCTTCCATGCCCTCCAGAGCAGGGAAAAAGGTGCCCCAAAACTGATGGCGGCGGTACTCTCCGTCAGTCACAGCATGATATCCAAGATCAAGCTGCAGCTTGACGATGTCGTCGACGGCTTCGTCTTCGAGGCGCCGGAGTTCCTTATCGGCCGCAATTACAACAGCCTTTTCGCCGTCGAGAGCCACGCGCTTGTCGCTCAGTGCTTTGGGGCGAAGCAGAGATCCCAGGTGCTCTGCCCGAAAGGGGGGCTTCTCGGTATTTTTGGCTGGCATCTTGAATACTGTGTCTTTCCCGTTGGCAATCGGTCTGGGAGCGTGTCTACGGAAGCTCGTTCTTGCAAAGAATAGTATTTCCTTTCGCCCTCGAAAGAGGAAGAAGAAGATATGCAAGGCGGGGCAAGAAGGGCAAGAAAGCCGTCTTGGTCAGGGATGACAACGACTACGCCCCGCCATCTTCTTGCTGTCTACGAGCAACAAAAGGGGCATGGGTCTTTTTTTTCTCCGTTGCTCTCTAACATGCTCTCCACATCGCGTCGCATTGATGCTTTGCCGGTTCTTCAGGCGGGGAAAATGCTCGCACCCCCGCAGCGATATTAAGCACTAAGCTATGGATAGTAACAAAATCGCGTTGATCCGTACGAGTAGTTGCCTCGTGAGCACAAAACGTGCAGTCTTTGTCATTTCTGACAAGCACGGCCACGCCAGATGAGCGGGCCCTAATATAAGCACCAGATCGCGATTGCATGTTACCAGTTCTTTGCTCTATGTTCTATATTTGCATGCATACAATCAGCTCGGCTATCGCTGCCAACCTATATATACACACTCGTACCATAAATGATTCGCGCCGTAGAGAATAGAGAAAAGACATTGGACTGTTGTCTTTGGTATTCGTCGTTCAGGTGCTTTCGCTACCGCTGTCGTCGTTGCCGTCACCGCCAAGATCCATTTCCTTTTTCCGCTCGTCTTCCACCATCTCCTGGTAGGTGCTCCAGCTCAGCAGGCAGAATGCCAGCACAATCATTGTGCCGCCAGAAATGGCCGCCGTCGTTGGCGGTACGCCAGTCAGCCACCAATCCGAGACGGCCACAATAAAGATGGTCAGGAGAGAGGCCACGCTGCTGAGAACAGGGCTCGTGAGGCTGATCAGCACGAGGAACGAGCCGGCGAAAATGACATTCATGATCACAGACAAGAACAGCTTCCAGGCCACCCAGCCCGTCGGCAGGACAAAGGTTTCGATGCCGAGAATGTGCAGAATCGGCAACGGCACCCAAAGCACCGTCAGCGTGAAGAGGCCAATGCAGCTGCCCACGGTGTTGGCGAAGATCATCCCCCGGCCCGGGCTGCATCCTTCGGGCGGACAAGCAAAGCGCTTGTAGAGAACTTCATACAGGCCATAGAGCACGCTACCGGCTCCAATGATGAGGTTGCCCAGCAGGCGCCGCCGTCCGTTTTCTGGGTCTTGGCCGCTTCCGGTATCGCCATCGCCCCCCTTTGACGACGAGCTGCTGTCACCGTAGGCCACAATCAGAACACCGGCCACCGCGACCAGCACGGCAAAGCTCTTGTCGAGGCGCAGCCGCTCCTTGAGCAGCGGCACCGAAAACGCGTACGCGAAAAAGGCGCTGCAGTTGTAGATGGCTGTCAGGTCGCTCGGGCTAGTCATGCTGACGGCGATGTACCAGCTCAGGCCGGCCACCGTCAGCGAGACGGTGATGAACGCCGTGGTCCGCAACCAGTAGTTTATCAGTCCGCTGTGGAGTAGCCGGTCCCCGTAGGCTCTGCTGTTGTATTTGGGCACGCCGAGATCACGGGTTTCCACCATCGACGCCGTCGTGATCACCAGCCAAGTATGCCGCCGCCAGAACGACGCCCAGGGCACCGACCGCTTCTGCAGGCGCAGTATCAGAAGCTGGACCGGCCACAGGAAAGTCCACGAGCCGTGCGTCATGTAGAGCATGCAGTATGCCTTATCCCACCCGGCGCGCTGGACCGACGAAGCCAATTCGGTCTGGATCGTGAAGGAGATGAGCGTCAGAACGAGGAACACCGACGCATAGGCGTACTTCGTCTGGACCGACAGATTCGGCGTCGACATCTCCATGTGCGGTCGTGGCACACGGTGCATCGAGGAGGACGCCGACGTAGGTCGTTGGGACATCGTTGCGCTTCGTGGAGGAGGAAACAAAGTGTCGCCGCTAGTCGATCGCACGGGTGTTCGGGGTCCGGCACGGCCGCGAGGAGTATCGGGGCCCGCCCTCCGTGCAGAGTCCTCCTGCAGGAGAGGCGTGCCGGTGCGCCGGTCTATATCTTCGAGCATGGTGGCAATGGAACAAGGACAGGAAAAGGAGAGGTGGCGGGAGGCGGCGCCATACGGAGAAGAATCTCCGGGATCCTTATTGGAGCAGGATTAGGAGTTGTATGGTTGTTGAGGGAGCGGCTGTTCCCTTATGCTTCAACGGCGCACCAGCGATGTGCCAGCGAACAAAAGAATGAAATGGTATGAACCCTGTCAAGGGCGGTGGTCGAGCAGTGCCTCATCGAGAACAGCTAGACAGAAGGATCAGTTCAGGGACGCGCTGTTTTACACGTCACCATTAAAGATACGTCTCACGTGCCAAGTGAACTAACGAGGCAGATCAGGGAACTCCAGCGTGCAGGGTAACTATGTACTTGACGCTACTTTATAGCGCTTCTTCGCACTGTAAAAACGCCATAGCGAGCTGAACTGCATCTTAGAAGTACATAGTTTGTTGTCTTGGCTTACTTACCTTCGTATTATCACCACATGCATCTATTAAAGCTTCTTTAACGTACGGAGTATGTGTAGCTAGCCTCTTTGAACAAACACGGCCATGTAAGCCGTTTGGGGTTCTCTTCTCGGTTCAATCTAGCGGTACCAATAAAACCCGACATGTTGAGCACAAATAAATACAGGTGGTTTATGGAACCCCTCTTCCCTCTCAGGCGCATCCAGTTAGCCACCCAGTTATACATTCAACTGTCCACTGGCAACATGTACACGGATACTTCTTATCGACGGAGCACGACAGCTCTTCCAATTCACTACAGGTACAAGTTACTACAAGAAACCCATTAGATGTAACCGCCTATACGTACGAGTATTCCTATGCTCTTCGGTACCTCTGTTGTGACACGAATGCCCCGAAGCTGCCCGGACGGTGAAAGCCACTTAGTCAAAGCAGTTAATGCGATGTGAACTGTTGGCCATCGTATCCATCGTATCGCCACATTCAAACTTCCCAAAGATAGAAGAGGCATCTAAAAGAAAACAAGCTCCCAAACCATTCCAGGTTCTATCTCCAACTTTCGTCGCAGACATCTACACTCCAATATACCTGGCTCCCAGTTCCAATATCAACTTCACCATGCCGTTTCCTTACAAAACTGTCCTGATCACAGGGGCCACTTCTGGCATCGGCGAAGCCCTACTCAAGCGCATGGTGGCTGATGGCATTTTTGTGATCGCCGTGGGACGGCGTCAAGGACGCCTCGATTCTCTCCTGACGTCTTATGGGCCGGACAAGGTGGCCATCGAGCCCTTTGACATTTCGGATCTGAATGCCCTGCCTGCTTGGGCAGCCGCGTAGGTTCTTAGAGAAAACACTCGGTATGGCATGGGAAAAGGCAACTAACCCACGACTAGCATCACCACACGCTATACTTCACTGGACTGCGTCGTCCTCAACGCCGGATTCCAGCAGTCCGTAGACTTCACCAAGCCGGAGGCTATTGATCTGGCCAAGCTGTCCGATGAAATCCAGACCAACTACACATCGCCACTGCATACCACTGCTCTCTTTCTGCCGCATCTGATGTCACGTGCCCCCTCTCCGGTCGCCGTTGTGCTCGTCACTTCGGGCCTCGCTCTCGTGCCCATGTACCGCTGTCCCAACTACTGTGCGTCCAAAGCCGCGCTGCACAGTCTGGCCTGGACACTGCGCAGCCAGTTGGCTATGGCCCCGGCCACAGCGGGCCACATCCGGATCATTGAAATCATCCCCCCAGCCGTGCAGACCGAGCTGCACAGCCACCAGCCCGACCTCGTCGCCAAGGGCCAGGCCAAGATCGGCTTGGACCTCGACGACTACGCGAATGAAACATGGACGGCTCTGATATCGGACACCGTCCATGATGAAATCCTCCCACAAGTGCTGCAGGAGCGCTTCGGAACGGTCGAGACAGAAAAGCATAAGGCCTACAGCATGCTAGAGGCAGCTTTGGCGAAGATGCAAAAGTAGATGGCCACAGGCCACGGGCACCTGCCAAAGCAGAGTATTGGGGTTTCTTCCTTGGTTTGCCACAGGCAAACCTCTTTAGTACATCGCTTTTTAGAAGACGAAAGGTGGCTCAATATGGAACTACGAGTACTGGCGATCTTTTTCACACAGGAAACACCGTTGCAAACCAAGATAATCGTGATGCAAAACTATATTCTCTGCTATCAAATAACTAAAGCCTTCAGCACTGCCTTGGGCAGTGTATCAAAGTTCCCTCAAATAACACCCCTATGAATAGAGTGAAGAGAGACATTCTTATCCTCTTCCTAGCTTTAGAATGTGGAACGTGAAATAATATAAGAAACAAGAAAAGAAAATACCAAAAAAAACGATAAAAGACATGTAGTACGTAATCGTGATGCCCCTTGAGGCAATAGAAAGACTCAAAACAAGACAGACCAGCATCGAAGGAAAATGCCTAGGCGAGACACAGTGATGCTCAAGCAGAGCATTTCCGCTTCTCGACGCTAGTCAGCACGAGCATCGGGGCCCTTCTCTGCTTCCCGGAATGCGCAGGGTTGACCGCAGACTTAAAGACAGAGGCAAAGCTGCCAGTCGGTAGATCGGTGTCGCTGGCATTGCTGATCGAGTCGTCGCAGGCACGGGACTTCTCGCGCGATCCCGGTCGATCGGAGCCAATGGCGCCCCAGCTGCCCGTCGAGGTGCGAGAGCTAGGCAGAGAGCTGCCCACATCGTCACCATTCAGACTGCCGGAGCCGCTGTGTCCAGAATCCGACTCGTCGTCGGTCAGAGGCGTTGGGAGCTCTTCCGCATTCTCGGAAATCGGGCTGATGCTCCCGGAGCTTCCAGTCGAAGTCACCTGACGACGCGTAAGACCGGCCCGGAGAAGATTGTGCACAGCAGACCGACGAGTCCGAGCCACAAAGTTCTTGCTTCCTTCGTACTTGGCGGTGGGCTTCTGGGCCAAATCCTCAAAGCTGGGGGGTCCGCGAGGCTGTCGAACAGGGTGCTCACCAGCACGGCCTTGTCCAGGGCCGTATGTGCCAGACGGCATGTTCAGCGACGGGAAAGAGGTCACCTTCGGTCCAGCGGACTTGGGGGGTTCGTAGCCCATAACATGGCCGCCGTTGAGACTGTTGACTGCAGCGGGGACGCCACCAGCTAGAGACGACGTCTTCTTGTGGCCGCGGCGGAAGCTATTGCCACCCGAAAGCGGCAGGGGCGCAGCCTGCTCGGGGAGGAAATCAAGGCGGCGCAAAGGCGAGGGGTTGCGGCTGCCCGACATCTGCGCCTCGTTTGGAGGGGACACCTGGACGCGAGGAGGCATAACACGAGGCGGAAGAGCCAAGGACGGCAGCTGCGGTGAAGCCTGCTGTTGGTTCTGCTGATGTTGCTGGTGTTGCTGGTGCTGCTGGTGCTGGTGTTGAGTATGTTGCTGCAGCTGAAGGTGCTGCTGGAGCAGCTGGAGCTGTTGCAGCTGCTGCATGTTCGCATTGTACTGGTCGACAAAATGGTTGTTGAGCTGCGTAGCACCTTGGTCGACATACATCGAGCGCTGGCCCGTAACAGGATCAACCACAGCATACACGTTGGCAGTGCTGGATAAGCCGGCTGACAGCATCTGTTGCTGCTGCTGCTGCTGCTGCTGGCGTTGGTACATCAGCTGCTGGTACGCAGCTTGCTGCATCGGGTTCACAGCGGACCGGTTGCCCAGGGTCATGTTCTGGAACTGCTGCTGGGCCGCCTGTACCGACATCAGCTGCTGCTGCAGCCGCTGCTTCTGGGCAGCCAGATACATGTTTGTAGCAACGAGGTCGGCGTAGTCGGATCCAAGCGCAGCCTGCTCATGGTCGTCAACCTGAATCTCGGGAGGGGCGAGAATCTGATCCGCGGTGTACTGGCGCTGCTGCTGCTGGACATAGTTGGCCGTCTGGTTGTTGTACGTCTGCATGTGGGGGAATGCTGGCATAGACGTCTTAGGGCCATTCAGCATGTTCTCCGAGGCCCCATGCTGGCCAGACATCCCCATGTGCCTAGACAGGCGGTTGTTCGACGCGGGAGCAGTTGTCGTGGGCGAGGCGGGAAACGTGGCACCGGTAGCTGACTTCGGGGCCGTCCGGAGACCGGCAAGAAGGTGGGAGCGGCTTGTGCGAGGGGTTGGGATGCCCGTGTCCTTGTCATTCCCAAGCTTTGACGAATCAATGGAAATAGGCTTGATATTTTGGCCACCACGGCGGGAAGCCAGCCCAGCGCCGGGCATCCCAAGGCCGCTGGGGGAAGAGAAAGAAGGCATTTGAGTGAGACTGCCCGCGTCCATGGCTCAAATGATGAAACTGAGAAGGGTATCGCAAAGACGTGACCGGAAATAAAATGCGAACAGGTGCAGATTGCTGCAAGTCGATGACAAAAGATTGAATCAAACTCAGGTCGGAAAATGTAGCTGGTCAAGTCGCTCTGGCCAGATATGATGACCGGTAAGGCAGCGTGTAATAGACACCTTATTCACCGACGGATATTAGGGGATGCTGTGTCAATCGATTGCCTAGGCAAGCAAAAGAGAGCGGTGGGATGCTGTCGAAAATATCACGAAGATGTCGAGAAAATCAGGGCAGAGCCGGCTGTTGATATGATGTGGAAGAACGCAAGTAATAGAACGACGCTGGATCGTGATAAATTGTTGGTACGGCGAGCAAGTCGAAATTATCGTAGACGCGATGGCTTTAGGGAGCACAAAGGCGAGTGTGTGGATATCGTGCTCAGAACCCGACTGAAGCAGTAGATGGATGACTTTATGACGTTTGGAAATGTTATTGCGATGCGTGCAAAAATACGTGATCGGAAATGGAGAAGAGAATATTAGAAAAATTCCACGTGTATAAGGTATCCAAGGACAGTAAAGAGTTTGAAGTAAAAAGGACAGTGTGCAAAATAAAATAGATGTTAAGGAATGACAAGTATGAGGCGAAGAAAAATTAAGAGTGTAGAAGGAGTGGAAATCGACAAGCGACAGCGAAGGGTGGCCTCTTGATCTTAATGTGAAAAGTAAGGATAATCGACCGGAGGCAGGTTGCAGTATGTGCGGAAAGGAAGAACACAACAAAAAAACTGGTAGAACAGAAGACGAAAAAGAACCGAAGGAACAGAAAGCCGCGCGTGGGAGAGTCGGGATATTCTCGTCAGGCACCAGAGTGCGTGGTTTTTTTGCTTTGCGTCTCCTTTTCGGGGGGGGTTCGGATCGGTCCCTCGTTTTAGCTGCTTCTTCTCTCTTTCCCGGTGACAAACGACAAAACAACAAAGTAAGAAGATGAATACAAAAGAAGGGGGTGCGCGAGAGGAAAAACAGATAAAACGTGACGGATGCGAAGCATAGCGAGGAAAGAGAAAGGGAGAAAAAAACAACGGGGGCTGGAGAGGAGTAATACCCGTAATACGGAGTGAGAAGGCGCACAGGGGGGGTGGAGACAAGGCAAAAAAGTATGGGAGCGAAGAGTAGGGGTAATAACGGGAAGCCAGCCAACGACAGTGTTTCATTGGCCATAAGTATTCTAGGGTGCTTGGTTAAGTGGGGCGCTACCGTTTTCATCACAATGAATATGCCCGGTGTTTGAGAAAGAAGAGAATAAAGATTCGCGCACAGGGAAGCCAATAGCTGAAAGACCGGCTGTTAGTCTTCCAGAGTGCGGCAGACACAGTGTGCGAGCACATACGAGTAGGGTCACTTCCCAGCGGTACCATGCCACTAAGTACTCGAAAATAGGTACTGCATGTACGGAGTACGAATATGTTCTCAAAATATGCCTTCAACTACGGAGCACTCCATACTCCTCCTATTCGAACATCAAGGCAGTTTCAGAAAGCCCAATGACTCCGTAGTCGTGCGTGGATGGACTCGTACTCGACGTTGGTGACAGTCGTAGACGGCCACACCGCAAAACGCTTGTGTGGACACCACTCCGCATGGAGCACTCCGTCCAGATAGGGGCAATACGAGGACCCCCTAATTCTGTGGCGACTCAAGTACGAGTACCTCGTACCTGCAACCACGACTATGGGTGCATACGAGTTACAGGGGTTTGCTGGTATCCTCTCAAGCCACAAATGTGCGAAACCCAGGGTATGCCTCGTCCAAGCCGCACTCGTAAACTACTTGCGTCCTCGGCCCAGGGGCTTATGTATTAAGTACTCGCATGTACAAGGATAGCCCGTGCGTGTACCAGGTTTACGAGTAGTTGTACGTTTTGATCACCCCTCACACAACAACAACCAAAATACGACTCGACCACCAATGCCCTCGTCCGCATACGAGTAAGTAGTCTCCTTACAGGTACAAAGCCCCTGACGCGTTAAAGTCCGTGCATGGGCCCTCCCTGCTAAGCGCTGGGATTCGCTTAGGGCCGCTAGCCAATCAGGGGCAGTTGAAGGGGGACAGTGCCCTTGTATCGTTGGACACGGTATTGTTTGAGTACACCATTCTGATCACTACTCCGTACGATACACGCATGCCACTGCAGCACGCGTTTAAGCCTTGATGGTGAGCCAATGACTGGTGTATTTCGGGCACCTTGCATTCCAATATCACCTAGTGCGTCACGTCAACGAACGCATCTGTATAGTATGTACACTACTTGTACTGGACCTCGTACGGATCTGTCATATCTAGGTCACTCGATGATAAGCCACCGTGGTTCTGCTTCAAGACGCGCGAGACGCCAAAGGTAGACGAGATGAAAGACCTGGAGTCAGTCAAGTAGTTTGATCATCGTAATCAGCGCCTGGAGCTTTGCAAAAAACAAGGAAAGTCTATTAAACATATATCGATAAAAGCTGCTACAAATCAATGTCGCTCCGGTCCAGCGTTTGTGCCCAGCCATAAATGGAAGAGGAAAATGCATATACAAAAGCAGTAACAGAACGAAGAGAAAAGCAAATGCAAATGCTCGCGTGTGTGTGTGCGTGAGATACTAAGACGCACTGCCTTGGGTTGGCCCGTCATTTACGGCGCCACTCCTACCCCCTGCTTCAAGACAGGCCAAACAGATTCCACCACCATACACTTGCGTGTGTCTCCGCCAAGTTCGCTCTATCCCCATGTTAATCACAAACACTGCTGGTATCGAAGGAGGGGGTAAAGTAAGATGGCCTCCGCTAATAACAAAAATCACCTTTAGAGAGCTCTTCCAGGCCCGTAATAGAGGCGGTGGGCAACATATGCGGGGTTGGTGGATATGATGCTGGAGATGCTGGAAGCTCAACCGCCGTCGGCACTGCAGGCGCTATTTCTAAAGACGGGATTGGTCCTTTCTCTCCTTCTTCTCCTCGCGTAATACTCGTACTCGTAGGCGCTCCCGTTGTCTTCACGTTCGGGCTAACGCTCAGCTGCGCGTCAACTCCTGGAGGCGCCGGTTTACTGGCAAACTCCGTGTTTTCCTCCTGCAACGCTACCACTCGAGACAGCGCATCGTGCACAACACTTGAACTGCTCTGCTCTTGAGCACCAACAGGATCCCCTGCATCTTGGCGGTTGCTGCTGTGGCTAGTGTTGTCCGTCATGGCTTCGCCTTTGTTACTCCGTACCGGATCGTCTTCCAAAGATCTGCCCAAGCCTCTGCTCAGGTATCTCGGCTGGTCGGACTATGTAATTTTGCTGCTACTCCTCGTTTGTTTTGCCTGCATGCTAGAACGGAATGTCTATCGCCAAATGTTAGCTGACCATGACATAGCTCTCATGGTCCCGGCATCTAGCGGAGGGCGAAGCAACGTAGCCCTATCACTGCTTCCGTCCCTTCTTTGCGCGGATCACCCCGTGTGTAGTATTTCGAACGCCGTACATTTACCCGCCCATTTAATGATCATGTCGTGGTAACCTAGTAGTTCACATATGCCATGTTTGGACTCTTGACGATTTGACGATACGACTAACCTTTTATTGACAAGAGAAGATAATTGAAGCAGCAAATAAAAACAAAACCGAGCTGGTGTTGAGTCTGACGTTGGCGACAAGGAGCACCGATCGTTATTGTGCGTAAAATGATACTACAAACAACCCTCCAGCCTTTGTGGGTGAAGGGGTCTGGCTCATATATGCATGTGTTCGTGTGCGTATCCTCGTGAAGGGGAGCGGAACGAAGCGCATCGGCGAAGTTCAGCAACGATTTGGGAATTACGAGACGGTGAGGCAAAAATTATGTGGACAGGTCGTCTCTACTTGAACCTTTCGTACTAGTTGCAAAACTACCAAAAGGGGGCATACAGCTGAACAGGCCTCGTGCTTAGCGTTGGTGGCAAAACATCAGCTTACTTTCCATGTCGACGTCGAGATGGCCATGCTTTCAGGCATACTCGTGTCGACACTCCAGCTGAGTTCACGGTATGTCTTAGCCAATAGGACGGAACGCCATGGTTTAAGGCGCTTGCCACAAAAGAGGATTTATGCATTGCCTTCCCCCCGAGGCCCCCGCCTTCGCCGTCGCCACGAGGCCACGGCCGGCTGATATGCATGTCATTGGAGCCAAGCAGCTATTTTTGTCGCGTTATGGAGTCTTCTTATTCTCGCACATCATATTTCCCGCCATAAACTATAGCACACTGCCCATAAAGTGCTTGTGAAATGCTTAGAAATAACAATAAGGATACAAAAATCGCCGCCAACAACCAGAAGTTCCATAACTACTCCGTACTCAGAGAGCAATAGCTTCAATCGCATCCCCGCCCATATTTTCCAGACTATCCGACACCTCCTCCTCCATCATGGCAATCATGCCATCAATATTGTCCTCCAAGCTATTGGCTTCGGGTCCCAAGCAGCTACGGAGCAACCGTCGGTATTTCTCGATATTGGCACTTGTCCCCACGACAGAGAGAGCGTCTATGTACGCCAACTCTGCCTGCTTCTGCTCTTGAAGAAGCTGCCTTAATTCGAGTGCAAGGTTTTGTCGGAGGTTATCAGACGATATCTCCAGGTTGTCTTGTGTCCCGTCGGTAAGTGACGCGGACTTGTTGGCGCTCTCTGTCTGCATGATCATGAAATTACGTCGAGAAATCAAGCCGACCAATTGTTTTTCAGTGAGAGTGCCGTCGCTGATGATTTTCGCAACCACTTCATCTGGCTCTACTTGTGCTGTCAAGTCGGAGAGTCCGGCACGAACTGCGGCCAGTTCGTTCTGGGTGTGCGTTAAGATTCCTCGTGCTTCCTTCTCCGTGTCCACTTTCTCCCGAAGCTCTTCGTCGTAATTGCGCGAGAGGTCCTGGAACTTTTCGAACACCAAAGGCGTGATTCTGGATTGGATGGTGGTCGCGGCTTCGGACTGGAATAAACTCGCGGCTTTGGCCTGTGCCTCGACAAGCCCTTCGTTGAACGCGGACATACGCTGGGAGTCGGGAGCAAAAGGAGACGAAGACCGTTGGGGAAGATTGCGTGCCTTCTTGCTCGCGTTCAGCTCCTTTATCAAATCCTCCGCCCGCACGCCTTGGTTGTTGGGAATATCAGTAGACGCACCGCGCCCTAGAAGAGCGCGAATGCATTTGCTAGCATGCTTCATAGCTGCTAGATGAATGGCCGTATTGCCGTCCCGATCTTGAGCATCCACCAGGCGCTGCACAAAGTTCAGATCGTGCGTCTCCCCTAGGCGGTTGAGAATGTTGTCGAGATAGTAGCGAGCACAGGACTGGCTGACCACCCTGCCACTTTTCATAACGGCCGCGTGATGAATGATCGTGCATCCTGCACTGTCTCGCGCGTCGACCGTTTCGAATAGCTCCTTCATAACGGCGGGAAATGTTTGCTTTTCATAGCAATTGGTGAAACTCACGGCTCGCATGAACGGTGTTTCTCCCCGGTCATTTTGTGCGCTCGTATTGGCGCCAAACCGCTTCAACTGCTTAATCACCTCGACATCTCCCATAGCACAGGCCCAGTGTAGTGCTGTGTGTCGCTCGGTATCGATCACCCAGTTAGGCTGAAAGTTTGTTGGAGGATCTGGGCGAATCGCTGGCTGCTCGTTTCGGGATAGGAGAAAGTAGTCGAGCAGCTCGTCACCATAAACAGAGTGTTGCTGCTCTGTCATGTCGTGAATGACATCTTCTCTCTTGCGCTTCCGATGTGGAACGGAAAAATTAGATGCCTCGTGGTCTTCCTCGGCAACATATGATGCTGATGCAACAGTCAGGTTGTCAGGGGTGTCTTCGTCATTCATGAGTACATCGACGCTGTCAATGTCGTCTTGAATAGGTGGCGCAACGGCTAAGCAGCACCCAGTTAGTGACCACACGTATGGTAAGCGGTGACACTTGTGTCAATAAGATCTGAGCACTCACCAGTCCATTTTGGAACAGCTGGGCGCGCTCTTGGTGCTTTGGGTTTGCTCGTGTGTCTCGGCGCCGGAGGAGGAGTTGTATCGCCAGGTACATATTCGAATATAGGGCGCAGGCGATCGTAGATATTGTTTCTTTGCGCTAGAGCCTCTCCGTGTTCAAGTGGAATCCATGTGCCTGTCTAGGTCAGTATTTTGCATACACAATGTTTGTGAGGCTCGAGGTTGCTCACCCTGGTACTTTCCATAGCCGCCCTGAATCTTTTCATGGGTGTCTTTTTGAACTTCACGTTCCAGAATCCGAGTTCTGGCCGGTTTGTCAAAGCCGGCAGCTTTCAGAATGTGTGTTGCATTGATCCAATCATCGTGGCGTCGTCGCATAACATGTTCCTTGAGATCCGCACCAAATTGGTATTCGTAGACGGGAATCTAGAGCACTTGGGTAAGTATGCATACTTTCACTGACTTTGCACCTGGCCTCGATACCGAACATAGCATGCTCCCCATCGAGCACAAGGTTCAACCGATTATTCTAGTCGGAATGCGAAAACGTACCCCGCTGTATGTAGCACTGTAGATGCCTTGGTTATCTCCATCATTTCCCATTTTGAGATTATCTTCGAAATGCGCCGTCTCCCGCAGTCGTGGTTCAGGAATATGTGTTGCGAGTCGCTAAATGCGAGTAAATTATAGTCCAGGTAAGGTTGCCTATCTTTAGATCACATCGAGCACCCCTATGCTGTCGTAAGGAAATGCTAGGTATCGGTGCGATGTCAAGGTTGAAACGCGTGTAGGAACGCGAGAATCGTTAGAACGACGTGACGCGCACGGGGCAGCAGACGCGAAACTTAATTAAAGTATTAGTGCCTCAGGCAAATCTTTCATGTCCACCGATGTAAATCTGTGTGCCTGATAGAAATATGGGGCTCTAGTTCTCTGGTCCACTCGGTACCTAATCGTATGTACACTATAAACTCAAGCTTTTTACTGTTGTTGCAATCCACTACAAGTAACTACGCTAACTCTACTCCGTAGACGACAGGACATTTGAGAGACCATTTGACAGGGCATTTGAAGCACACGGACACATGTCCTCTAATAACCACGTGTATATTCTATTTCTATGGTTTGTAGTAGTACTTGCAAGTTCCACCCTTCTGAGTGCAGGACACTACATACATGTACACAAATCATATAACTAAAATCTAGCATTATTAGTTCTGTATGGCAGAGCATGCATGCAAACCTGCTGTCATACCTTTATACAGTTATGGAAGTGTCAGTTCCGTTCGACATTTGCGTCTTCTCTGGCGCAGCCTGGGCCGCTTCTAATGCGCCAGGTTCGGTAACATCAACTCCCAGTCTCATAGCTTCCGTGACTTCTCTTGCCGGTCCCGTAAACCACCGATGTGCCCAAAGGATCCAGCTGCCGATGGCAAAGATACCAATAATTCCCACTGCCACAACCGTGTAGTTAAGAGTTTGGTCCGTCACAGGGTTTGATGTCGGCAAGCAGAAAACGACGGTAATGCAAGCAATCCAGGCACAAGCAGCAGCAGCCACCGGGCGGCTAAAGCCTCTGAGATTGAAGGGTCCCTTTATATTTTCGAAAGACTTGTGCCAGATCAATCCAATCAAAATAGGTAGGCCGTAGCTGATGTAAAGTCCAATGGTGGCGATCGAGGTGGCTGCAGCAAATGCTACAGACGAGCCGAGAGAAGGTAGAGCCAAGATGAAAGAGAGGGTGGCAGCGAGCCAAATGGCACGGATGGGCGATTGGAACCGGGCATCGACATTATGGAAGATCGGGTGCTGGAGCACATATTGTTAGAGCTGCTTTGGTTCAAAGGGGATTGGGCAAAATAGGTCTCACAATACCGCCATCCCGGGCAAAAGCGAACATCATTCTGCTGTTGCTGGTCATGCTGAATAGACCGCAATGCCACACACAAACTATATATAGGATTGTCAGAATCTGTCTTATGAAAGAAGGAGGGAGGGAGGAATATCATCTTACTCATGACCAGACTGAATAGGACCAATGCACCAGTTTCACCAAAGACGTCGACAAAGATCTGGAGTACAGGCTGTCCATATTGGCTTGACAGCGTGCCTTCGAAATCTTGGATGGAAAACAGAAACGCCATGAGCACAAAAAACCCAAACAGAGCACTAAATCCAACACTGCTCACAACGCCAATTGGGGCACTCCAGGACGCATTCTTGGTTTCTTCGCTCAGATGAGCCGATGCGTCAAAACCTGTTAATGTGTACTGGGACAGCAAAGCCCCGCACAGCGCAACATATGCAGGGCTCGCACGGATGCTCCAGCCAACACCATCCAGTCCTGTCCCGTCGTAGAAAGTCTTGAACACAAACGACGCTGACTGGTGGGTTGGCGCCTTGGCCAGAACCGCAATGCAAATGGCCGCGATGCCGGCAGAGTGCAAAATAATGGACGTGTTGTTGAGGTACTTCAGAACGTGAACGCCAAACGAGTTCACCAATCCGTGGGAGACAAGAATCGCCGCATAGATGCCAATGGTTTTAGACGCCGACGGTGTGTAATCTGGATTCTGTACTGTGGCAGCTGTGGCGATCAATCCAGCCAGGCCAAAGGAGATACCAGTCGTCACGGCAACTTGGCCAAGCAGGTTGAACCACCCGGTCAGCCATGCGGCAAAAGGCGACCAGCGGGGTGGTGCAAGCAGTGCGGCCCAGAAGTACGGTCCTCCGCTTGTCGGAATAGCAGACACGATCTCTGCCATGGCTGTTGCCACAAGCATGGTAAAGAAGGAGACCACAATCCAGCCGATGGACATCACTAAGTAACAGATCAGCCTTCATTTTTTTTGTTGGATCTTTCATTGGCCCAAATCTGGGGTAGAGCATCATGGCCGTTGAGCGTGCCGCAGCTTGCTAAGAAGGCCGATTTGTTCAGTAGAGTGGCGGGGGTGTTATAGCGTACCTCCAGGGCCACCGGTATTTAAACCATAGGAAAACAGGGTTGTGATGCCTGTAATGACGCTCTAACACGGGGCATTAGACTTGGTCGTTACTAGCTCTGCCATACCTTTCGCACGGGGCCACTTACAATGATCGAGAAGGAAATGCCAAAATTGTGCATCAAACCCCAGTCACGCCGCAGCTCTTGCTTGTATCCAAAGTCGGCTAACAGGTTCTCGTCACGGTCGCCGACCTGGCGTTCAATTTCGGTGCTCGCCATGGTGAAGATATGATACAAATGAACACAAAACAGGTCGCTCGGGTATCAAGGTCCAAAAGACCGGATAAGAACAAAAAAACAAATAGCAAGTACGCAGCACATATAGGATGATCGAGGACAAAAGCGGCGACAACCGCTAAATATGTATGAAACATCATATGCTGTTACATACAAAGATAATGCTCAGCGCCAAGACACATCGATAACAGTTCCGGCAGGCTGGACGAAATGCCCACAATTAGTTACATGCAGGATTGACGTACTTCACACGAGCAGCTGTTGCTTATCATCTTTCATATGATTACGTCGCAATAATTTACTACATACGGAGTATCTACAGAGGTGACACATGTCGGCTCTTTAGTCATGGGTGCTGTGATGACTTTGGGGGACTTCGCCTGTTGATCAATGAGCTAGTCTGTACCTTATCTACGCGTACCCCCCAAGAAAGGAAGGTAGATAAAACTTGTGTCCTATTACGAAACGCGTCACCTCTATGGAAATGGAATTAGGTCAGCATCGTGTGTCATGTTTATCACGTGATGGCGAAATTAAAGTGCCGTAAAATCGTGGTGTCAAGAAAGAATCATGGACGACAAGGTAGATATCGTAGGCGGTGTCAAGCGAATGTGCTTCGTACAAACTTGTTTGATCTGCGAGTGCGAGCACCTTTCTAAACAAGCATATTCCTAGGCCAAGTGTAATATCTTTCGGTACTTCAACGGTGGGTAGCTCTGCATCTTTCAAAAGCCATGCACGAAGTTGATTGGTGGACATGCTGAGTCATCTTGTTCTAGGCCCGCAGCGAGGTGTTTTTTTTTATTTAGCTTCGTTCGGCTCAAACAGCATCTAAATCTTCAGGTCTAGCAAGGCTACAAATTGTACGATTGTTTCATTTTCTGGCTACTCGCACCACGAATTCTTGGGCGCAACCGCACTCAAACCTAGCCATGGACGGAGCCGGCACATCTAAAGCGAAAAAACGGTCCCGCCAAAAGGGCGATGATTCGGAAAGAAAACAGAAGAGATCGAAGGGATCGGCAGATGCGGCGACAAACGACTCGCGAGGAAAGAAGAGCGGCAAATCACACAGCCCCGACAAGGAAACCGCCATCGCCTCAAAGGCAGACATTCCATTCTTCACACAGACGGTCTCATTATGGGTTCCCCTATACCCTAATGGCTTCGACCGCCCCATCACAAGCATCGCCCAACAGCATCTGGCTGGTCTGGTGAACCATTACTCTCCGCTGCTTGGCGGGTACCTATTAGGCTACCGAAGCGTCAATCTGTCCGAGTATCCGGCGCGGCCAAACAAGAACAACCTCCCGGATGATACAACGCCTGCTGTCCTTGCGAATGTGGACGAGTACGCAGTTGGGTTCGGATGGGTCACGGCCGACATCGACCTATTTATTCCCAGCCGGGGGGCATCTTTGGAGGGCAGGATTGTTCTGCAAAACGAGGGTTTTATTGGAGTGACCTGCTGGGACAAGTTCAACGCTAGCATTGAGGCAGCGAGACTCCCGTCTAACTGGGTGTTTGTCGAGAACACAGAAGACAACGAGGCGTACGACGAAATCGAGTACGACAACAATGCTGAGCAAGACGGCAACGATCAGAACCTCGGCGACGAGCAAGGCCAAGCCAACCAAGACGAGCTGCAGGGTATCGAGTCCAAGTTTCACTCAACCGGGCATTGGGTAGACGGCTCGGGGACACCGGTGGACAGTAAACTGCTTTTCCGGATCAAAGACTTTGATGTGGGCCTCGCTGGCGACAACGGATATTTGGCGATTGAAGGCACCATGCTGAGTGTCAAGGAGGAACGTCTGCTGGTGTTGAAGGAGAGAGAGCGGCGCAAGACGGGCACTTACAGAGGCCGAGCACGGCGGCTACCGGACTCAAGCATCACCCGCTTCGGCAAAGAGGAGGAGGAAGACGACAGCAGCAGACATGTCGAAGTGTACAGAGGCAGTCGTGCTGTCACGCCGGATGACTAAAATGTCATACCAAATACCACGATGACTGGTGCCACTGCTAAGTGGACTTTATTGTGTACTTCTTTCGACAAAAGTTGGTGCTATAAACATCACGGCTAATGAATTAAAAGTTTCCATGTTTGGGGGATATCGTTGTTAGATACTTTTTTATCCTTTCTGTTTCTCTTCCTTCTGCCATTCAATTAGAAAGCATGAATCATAGTTGTTCCTACGGCCCGCTTTTTTACGAGATTGCATCATTCGCGTACAGGTCGTAGCCCCCCGCCTTTTAGTACTTAAGGCAGCTTGCTGGACGGTTTGGCAGACCTTGGCGTCTAAACTCCGTAACCGTTTACGCCGAGACAACAGATACTACAAGACCTTTACAATGGCGGCATTTCATCCCTTTCGAATCCTCGTCATCGGTGCAACAGGTGCTATTGGAAAACACATCACTGCGTCGATCCTGACAGCCCGACCTGCGTTTGCGCATGTGACGATCTTCACGTCTGCGGCCACAGTGAAGTCGAAGCCAGAACTGCTGAATCAATGGAAGGCTAAGGGAGCAAGCGTTCTGGTTGGAGATGTAACTAGTGACGCCGATGTTGCAAACGCCTACAAGAGTGATAGCATCGATACGGTCATTTCCTGTCTAGGGCGGGGAGCTCTCGAGGCTCAAGAGAAGCTCATTAAGTTGGCCGATGAGTCCGAGAATGTAAAGTGGTTCTTCCCATCGGAGTATGGCACCGACGTTGAATACGGCCCGTCAAGCGCCACAGAAAAGACGCACCAAGTCAAGCTCGCAATCCGCAAGTACATTCGGGAAAATGTCAAAAACCTCAAGATCACCTATCTTGTCACTGGGCCATACTTTGACATGTGGGTGAACACGTTGGACGGCGAGGAATCTATCGGCGGCTTTGATGTTCCCAACAAGAAGGCATATCTCATTGAGGACGGTGAAGGCAAAATCGGGTTTTGCACCATGCCTGAGTAAGTTCTATTTGTGATTTATTGCACCTCGACATTCGTATTAGGTTAGGTGGTCGGCGGCTAACTGTTCCCAACTCACAGCGTCGGGAAGTTCCTGGTTGCTTCTCTCCAGCACCCAGAAGAATCTTTTGGGCGGGCCCTTAAAGTGCAGTCGTTTGTTGTCAAGCCCAAGGATGTTTTAGCAGAGTACGCAAAGCAGACGGGCGCAGACTGGGCAGTGTCTTATTTGCCATTGGCCGAACTGAAAAAAATAGAGGCCGATTTGTGGGCGAAGGGGCTCGGCAAGGCGACTGGCGCTACTCTTCGAAGGATCTGGGCGGAAGGCGGGACTCTTTATGAGAAGAACGACAACGAGTTGCTCGGCCTCAGTTCTGATGACCTCGACAGCCTGGAAGTTGCGGTTGCCAGGGCACTGTCAAAGCAGTAGCTGTGATGGACTATGCATGCTTTCTTTCAGCGGCTTTCTCCAGTGTAAATTTGAGGGCCTTGAAGGCCTTACAGCACCCTCGTTGCAGTTACCCCACAATTAGTAATAGAAGACCCACATCAGCTGGAACGGCCTGCGACGTGAAGCCGTTGTCGAGAAGCCACAACTCACTACTCCGTACTAACCACTGTTGAGTATGTTGTCATGTCCTTGTTGTTGATCAACCAATGCATTCAGCCTTGTTTACGATGCTCCAAAGTATCCCTGCATAGTTTTTGATATCGTGTCTTGCTATTTTTGCTGTATTCAACATTACGATCTCTGCCCAAAGCTCTATCACTGGTGGGGACATCTCCAGCTTTTGCCACCTCGTTCTATTTTAGCATCATGGCGTTCTCTGGATTGCGGCGATTTGTATCCGATGTGACGCCGTTCTTTTGTTTTTGCTTGGCGGTCGTCACTCTTGGCCCGCATCAGTTTGGCTTCCATCTGGTTCGTACAGTTTTCCCTCACCTTCGCCTCGCATCCTTCCTTCCCCTCAACCTCATGAGGAGATCTGCTGAAGCTAACCACACGACCCAATACTCTAGGCTGAGCTGAACGCGCCTCAAGACGTAATCACTTGCAAGAATCGTGATGCCAAAAACCCGCCTTCATCTTCGGTTGGCGATGCTTCATCTTATCTACCAGACTGTATTCCCATGACCGAGGTCGCCTTTGCCACGGTATCGTCTATATTTACCATTGGTGGCTTGGTGGGTGCTTTGGCGGCCGGGCCCTTTTCCAATAAGAGAGGTCGTTTGCTTGCGATGCGAATAACATCTTTGATCTTTTTCCTGGGCTCGGCCATCGAAACGCTCTCCGCAACTGTGCATACGCTGGCCATTGGGCGGCTTGTGAATGGCTTCGCTGCTGGAGCATCAACCGTTATTGTGCCGTTATATATCAGCGAGGTGGCGCCAGTGAAGTCGCGTGGGTTCTTTGGCGCCTTTACGCAGATTACTGTCAATATTGGCATTCTACTAACCCAGACGCTTGGCTATTTCTTGAGCCGCGGAACAACATGGAGATGGATCTTGGGTGCTGGCATGATAGTTGCCGCTACCCATGTCTTTGGCCTTTGCTTCATACCCGAAAGCCCTGCATGGCTTGCCAACCAAAGAGGCGACTCTGTCTCAGCTAGAAGAGTGTTGCAGACCATTCGCGGTTCCCGTTTCAATGCTGATGAAGAGACGGCGGCATGGCGTGGGGGTAACGGGAGCTCGACTGCCGTTCCTGCCGAGGAACAGGGCCTCCTTGATCAAGCCACCGCCACTTCTGGATTTTCAGGCCCATCTACAGCTGGGCCATCGAGTCCCCACGCAGCACATTCTTCAATTGGATTTCTAAGAGCGGTTCGCGACCCGCTGTATCGCCCTGCGATCATTTCGGTCATTGGAATTATGTTTGCCCAGCAAACTTGTGGCATCAACTCGGTTATCATGTATTCTGTGTCACTGCTGAACGGCATGCTGCCGTTGAACTCGGCACTTCTTACCATCATCATTTCCGCCGTCAACTTGATTACGACAGTGTCGTGTGCACCTCTTCCTGACAAGTTTGGCCGCAAAACCTGTCTTATTTTATCGATTACTGGGCAAGGCTTAAGCTCTCTGGCGTTGGCCTTCTCTATTGTCTTTGGGATCAAGCCGCTCAGTGCGGCCGCTGTTCTCTGCTTTGTCGGCTTCTTTGCCGTAGGCCTTGGCCCCGTGCCCTTTATCCTAGCCACAGAGCTGGTTGGACCGGAAGCCGTTGGTGCAGCACAGTCGTGGGCATTAGGAGCGAACTACTTTGCTACATTTCTTGTTGCGCAGTTTTTCCCTCTAGTCAACACAGCGCTGAACAAGTCGCTTGGCGGTGCTGGCTGGGTGTACTTTTTGTTTTCCGGATTCGCCCTTGTTTGGGTCATTTTCATTTCTCTCTACGTCCCGGAAACCAATGGGAAGAGGGATGCAGACGAGGTCTGGGGCCGCTCAAGACGCACGGATTAAATAGCTAGCCACACCAAAAAGCAAGAAATATTATTTATGAAATCAACACTTGACACTCGAAGCCATGTTTATGACATGATTATCTGAATATCTTCCCTCGGAAGGTACGAAGTACACATAGATTGCAAGTTCCTTATTTTTGGCTCGTGGACAAGCAAGCTGACGATGGACGTATTTCAGAGGAGTCCTCTTGCAACTACGAGTACGAAGCACTGTTGTGGATACCTGCAGGGCAACCGTCGTCAGCTTTAGGCAGTGCAATAGTTGGTGCGTTTTGGTCACGTGCGCTGCAATATGCCCGACCTCTCCGACCCCACTAACGGATCTGGCTTGAATCTCGTAACATCTATCCAACTCGCCGTGGACACTTTGTGGACACTTTCTTCTCCTGATTCCGATACCTCCTCGCCGTTCATATTGGGACAACATCGACAAAATGGCTAATTTGCCGCCGATAGGTAATGCTGATAGACCCGACCCCTGATGCTATGCTGGATGCGCCCTTGGATCCGTTCAGGAGTTGGCTAACATGATTCCCAACCCCGCAGTTCTCGACGGTGGCACTGGCTTCCTGAAAGTCGGCTACGCAGCACAGAACTTCCCTGAGTTCCAGTATCCCTCCATCGTTGGCCGACCGATTCTGCGGACGGAAGAGAAGGGCGACAATGACCTCGTCATCAAGGACATTATGTGCGGCGACGAAGCCGCTGCGGCCCGCACGATGCTCCAAATCAGCTATCCCATGGAGAATGGCATCGTCAAGAAGTGGGATGACATGCAGCATCTCTGGGACTACACCTTCTACGAGAAGATGCAGGTGGACACGAAGGACCGGAAGATCCTGTTGACCGAGCCGCCGATGAACCCGCTAAAGAACCGCGAACAGATGTGTGAGGTCATGTTTGACAGATACGGATTTGGCGGTGTCTACGTGGCGATTCAGGCAGTGCTCGCTCTCTATGCGCAAGGTACGAGTGGATTGTTGCTACCCAGAATTTGTTCTGCTTTCGTTGTGTGGGTTCTCATTTTGCTAATCGCTTCTTGCGCTCTCTTTAGGTCTTTCGTCCGGCGTTGTTGTCGATTCGGGAGACGGCGTTACCCACATCGTGCCGGTCTACGAATCTGTTGTTCTCAACCATTTGACTAGGCGTCTCGATGTCGCCGGCCGGAACGTCACCCAGAGCCTGATTGCGCTTCTTCTGCGGAGGGGTTACGCGCTAAACAGAACCGCCGACTTCGAGACGGTGCGCCAGATCAAGGAGAAGCTGTGTTACGTATCTTACGACCTGGAGCTCGACAAGCGCCTGAGCGAAGACACGACGGTCTTGGTGGAGAGCTACACGCTTCCTGACGGCCGTGTTATCCGGGTGGGCAGCGAAAGATTCGAGGCGCCGGAGTGCCTGTTTCAACCACACCTGGTAGACTGCGAACAGCCCGGCATTGCCGAGTTCCTGTTCAACACCATCCAGCAGGCCGACGTCGACGTCCGCTCTTCGCTGTTCAAGGCCATTGTCCTGTCCGGCGGCAGCAGCATGTACCCTGGTCTCCCTTCACGCCTCGAAAAGGAACTGAAGCAGTTGTGGCTGACGCGCGTTCTTGGCGGAAACCCGGAAAGGCTGAGCAAGTTTAAGGTGCGGATAGAAGACCCGCCGCGTCGGCGGCACATGGTTTTCCTGGGTGGTGCGGTTCTGGCCAATATTATGGCCGACAAGGAATCTATGTGGGTGACGAAGCAGGAGTGGGAAGAGCAAGGCCCGCGGGTTCTGGAGAAGCTGGGGCCTAGATAGTTTGGCTGTTGGTTCAGCAGTAGTTGCGCAGTAGTGACATAGGTTTAGTGACGGAGAAGGTACGGAGTAGGGTGTTGCCGCCAAAAATAGTGGGGAGGGACGGGGGCGTATTTGACAGTGCGCACCGCCCCATGCACTAGCCACAGTAAATTACATATCGATTTCCCAACGCTGATTCCCATCGTAATCGACATAACACAACACACAGCTTTCATGCTGTAGCCGCCGCTTCATTCCCCTCATCGCGTCCTTCGGCGTCCTTGCCCGCTCATTGACATTTTCCTGAACCCATCAGTTCAACCACAAGATTTCGCAACACAGGCTTTTGGGATTGCCCCAAGCCGGAGCAAAGCCCCGATAGCTCTATTGTTAGAGAGGCACTACAAGCACCAAATGGGAGATGCTTAAGCTCACAGTCAGCCCGGGCATGAGAGAATGAGCCACACAAACCCGTCTTCCGGCGCATCCGGTCCTGCATCTGGTTCTGCGATGCGATCTCAAGCATTAAAAAGAGGCGTCCAGGCAGCCTTTGAGAGTGAGACGGATTCCTTTGTCATTGATTCCTGCGTCCTGTCTTCTGGGATATGGTGCGACGGGAATGAATTAAAATTCGTGCTAACGTTTGCTAAATCGCAGGCCCTGTAGAGCGTGGTGGCGCCCATGTTGGGTATCAAAGTAAGGTCCAAGTGACAGACAAGTATCGTGTCATTGGATTTATTAGCAGTGGTACCTATGGACGGGTCTACAAAGCCGTCAGCCGCCAGGGACAGCCTGGTGAATTTGCCATCAAAAAGTTCAAGCCCGACAAAGAAGGAGAGCAGGTATCCTACACTGGCATCAGCCAATCCGCTGTGCGTGAAATGGCGCTCTGCAGCGAACTGTCACATTCAAATGTGATACGGTTGAGCGAAATCATCCTCGAAGATAAGTGCATCTACATGGTGTTTGAGTACGCAGAGCATGACTTGCTACAAATCATCCACTATCACACCCAGCCACCTCGACACCAAATACCATCTACAGCAGTCAAGAGCATCATGTTCCAGCTCTTAAACGGCTGCCAGTATCTTCACTCCAATTGGGTCCTTCACAGAGACCTGAAGCCGGCCAACATCATGGTAACCTCCAATGGACAGGTGAAAATTGGAGATCTGGGCCTGGCTCGTCTCTTCCACAAGCCATTGCAGTCCCTATTTTCTGGAGACAAAGTCGTTGTCACGATCTGGTACCGTGCACCTGAATTGTTACTAGGAGCACGCCACTACACGCCCGCCATCGATATGTGGGCAATTGGTTGTATTTTCGCGGAACTTCTTTCTTTGCGGCCAATATTTAAGGGAGAAGAAGCAAAGATGGATTCTAAGAAAGCCGTCCCATTCCAACGAAACCAAATGCAGCGAATTGTGGATATCATGGGCTTGCCGACAAAGGAGTGCTGGCCTCTCCTTGTCAATATGCCGGAATACCAGCAGCTTGATCTTCTGCAGGCGCCCCACCATCCCCATCATCACCACCACAACCAGTTTTCTTCGCTATCTGGCTCTGCCATACATGGGCGTAACAACGGGAACAATCTGGAAAAATGGTACTATAATACTATTGGCCAGGGCCCGTCCTCTGGACCGACGCAGCCAACACCCCCGAGTCTGGTTGGTCTCGGAGCCGAAGGATACAAACTGCTTTCCGGGCTGTTGGAGTATGACCCTGAGAAGCGACTGACAGCCGAACAAGCCTTGGCACATAGCTTTTTCACCACAGGGGATGCACTGACCGGAAATTGCTTTGAGGGTTTAAAGATGGAATACCCGCATCGACGAGTGAGTCAGGATGACAACGACATCCGGACCAGCAGTTTGCCAGGAACCAAAAGAAGTGGTTTGCCTGATGATTCTATAGTACGCGCAAGCAAACGCATGAAAGACTGATTGCTTATGGATTGCACATGTACGATAACCCTTCCGTGGTTACCATCGCCTCTTTAAAGCTTGTTTTTTTGAGCTTTTGCAACCAGAGCAGAGCTTTTGCAACCAGAGCAGGGCCCTCAAGTACGCGTACATAACAGAATGATATAATGAAGGCAGTTGCAAGATAGTAAATATTAACCCGAACTGGATATTACAAATGTCTAATATAACATAATAGGTATAGAGCACTGCCGTGAAATGAAGTAATGTAAAACCACAGAAAAAATCAAGGATATATACAACAAAAAAAAGACAACAACCACGCTCCCGTGGGAACCTTGAAACTCGGTCCTTCTCCACTCATTGCACACTTCCTTCATAGGTATAACACGATATACAGGGTGGAAATCGTATTCTTCCACCAAACACGCAGAGCTAGTTCGACAGGTTATTTCTTGACCGGCGGCGGGGGGGCTTTGACGTTGTTAGAGAGCCAAGCCAAGCCCTCGAGCAGGCCTTCGCCAGACGTCGCACAGCTTGGCACGACGTACCAAACCTTGTCCTTCAGCTTAGATAGCTGCAGAGCCTCCGTGACTTCTTGTGGTTTCATGGCTATGGAAGACAAAAGTTAGAGCTAGGCCTTTTCATGAGTATCATCAAAGTGGATGCATGTGTGCTGACCTTGCTCCAGATCCTGCTTGTTGGCAAATACTAACAGCAGGCTGTCCTTCATCTCGCGGTCGTTGATAATCCGGTGCAGCTCTTGTCTCGCTTCGTCCATGCGCACTTTGTCGGAAGAGTCCACAACAAAGATCAAGCCCTGGGTGCCTATTTATGGTACCAAGGTCCATATTAGTCGTGGATTGTGCATTCATGATAGAGAAAGAGCGTACTGACCACTGAAATAATGTCTCCATAACGGCCGGATCTTGTCCTGTCCGCCGACATCCCAAACGTTGAACTTGACATTCTTATAGGTGACCGTCTCAACGTTGAAGCCGACCGTGGGGATTGTCGTGACATCCTGGCCGAGCTTGAGCTTGTACAAAATTGTTGTCTTTCCAGCAGCGTCAAGACCCAGCATCAGAAGTCGCATCTCCTTGGATCCGAAAATCTTCCCCATCATCTTCGACAATTGACCCCCCATGATGAATGGATTTCGTTCTGCTTCGTGGACAAAAGGGTGGTGGTTTCGTAAAGTGACGTTTTGAAAACGGCGGTGGAGGAGAAAAGAATATCGGATTCCGGATTCGGACTAGAAGGCTGTCCTATTTGGTGAGAGTTCTGCGAGGTGGTCTACCGATAGCAACGACGTTATAAACTGTGAGCGTTGACAACTTAAGGCGTTGTGGTGACGGATCTGGGTAAGGCCTAGCTTGCAAAGCGAGGACAAATAAAGGAGGTCGAAAGATCGTGCTGCTAATAGGATAGGGTACCTGTAGACCCGCGCGACGAAGCAAAATTAATAAAAAGGTGTATGCGCTCAGCGAACACAAAAAAAGACAGAAAATGGCTAGGCAAGATCGTGAAATTAAACGAATCGGATAAGCTTGGGGGCCAGCAATTTTTGGGAAAGAAAACAATGGCTTAAAGACTGACACGAATAGGGGTGCAATCTCCTGGGAAAATTGGTTGACTTGATACGCCCCATTAAAATTAGGTGGATGCCAGACACGTGACATAAACGACGGTGATCGGGGGAGGCAGATCATACCTGCGACTTCACATGTGGACATTCCAGTCGAAAAATTCGACATTGTCAAAATAAAATGGGTAGGTGCGCTTGACAAGATGCACTGTTACTATCTAGTTCCTGTACTCTACCACAAATCGCCGTTCCACCTCCTGCAAGGTCCCAGAGTTTTCCTCGCCCTCGAAACGGAGGTTGACTTTGCCAGCAGCTTTGTTGGTGCTCATGACTTCTGCCTTGTAGAATGTGGTGCTATCTGGGTATAAGGCCAGCACAGTCTTTCCAGACTCGAGATCCGACAGCTCCTCGCCCACAAGTGGGAGTGGTATCATGTTGCTGGCACTGGTGCGGTATTCTTGTCGATGCTCCGGGGCCACATCGGGATCTTCGTCTTTGACTTTGTAGCGCCGAGACTTGCCGTCGCCGAACACCTGTTGAACCTTCCCTAGAAACCACTCCGGGGTCTCGTTTGCGTTGGCCGGTTTTGGCTTGAAAACCACATCCTGGCCCTTGACAAACTTGAACCGATGCGAGGACGCAAACTTATCCCCTCCTGGTCCTTGAGGCTCGGCACTATCGGCCTTGACGGAAGAGTCCCGATCTCCGTCGCGTGGTGGAACACTATCTCGACTGCCGTGGTTGTTGCTACTAGAACCCAGCTTGCGAGAGAAGCTGGCGTTGGGGTCTAGCTCCGGCTCTTCTCCCGGACCGTCGAATTCGTATGGGTCCTTTTTGTCTTTGTCCCGTTCCTTTTCTCTTTCCTTTTCCTTCTCCCTCTCTCGTGCCTTTTCCTTTTCTTTCTGTTGCTCTCTCTCCTTTTCCTGCTCTCTTTCCTTCTCCCTCTGCGCTTCCCGTTCTCGTTCAAGCTCTTTCTCCTTTTCTTTCTCGTGCTCCCTCTCCCTCTCCTTCTCCTGCTCTCGTTCCTCGATCCTTTCTCTCTCTCTTTCCTTCTCCTTTTCCCTTTCTCTATCCTTCTCTCTTTCCTTTTCTTCCCTCTCCTTCTCCCTCAGCTGCTCTCTTTCCCTCTCCTTTTCTCTTTCTCTTTCTCTCTCCCGCTCCCTCTCTCGCTCCTTCTCTCTTTCTCTTGTCCCAGCTCTACCGGTGCTTCGCGCCGAGCCAGATGCGTGTGTGCTCGATCGTGATGGTGTTGGCATGTTCGTTTTTTGTTCTGCCTCCTCTTCCTTACTCCGTTGTATAGCTCTCACAAGTTGTAGGTTTCCTATGAGCCCCTTGATGCTCTCCGAGGCTGTTTCTGAAGACCGCACCCCCTTTCGGAAGAAGTCCTCTTGTTTGCGCTCCTCCACTTCCGCATTCATAGTCTCCGCGTTCTGAGCCATGTAGCTGTCCTGGTTAAGGATTTTTCTTGTGTTGTCGGTATCGTTATTCAGCTGGTCCACAAAGCTGCGCAGCTCGTCCTTGACGGTCTGCCACAATTGGAACTCTTCTCCCTGTCCACCATTGCGGTTCGGACCCCTGGAGTTGCGGTTGCGTTGGGATGCCATGATAGCGATGTTGCCTTGTTTCCTCTACCAATGTCTGAAAGCCAATGTTTTGTGGGCACAAATATCTTTTTGTCCTGGTTGTTAGGTATGCGGCCGTAATTCTCCGTCGGCCGGCCGTCGTCAATTTCTCAGTAGAGACCGTCAATCCGTAGCTTCACTTCTTGAAACAAACTGCACATCGGTGAGAATCGGCAGAGGCTAATAGTGTATAGCCAAACACTATGCCGTAGTTTGTAACTCGTCGAAATTCGCAACAGGTATGGTATAGTAGCTACAAAATCGCGGCTTGTGGGTTTCTTCGCAATTATTAGCAATCTAACGAAGAGAATATACAGGTTCTCAAATCTAGTTTGAGCTCGACTCATTGAACAAAAACAGCAATTCATATCAAGTGAAGCACCAGCTATAGGTGCTTCCACGATACACGTAAAGACTAATACAAAGGACGGCGTGGTAACGGGGATTGAGCACAGTGATGCGCCGTCTGTATTTCTCGTACTTTGGATTCTCATTTCTTACTCTTGATCGGATTAAATAAAGAAACTTACATTTGTATATTAAACAGTAGACGTCAAGAAGGAGAGTGTGGTGCTGGTTACAGCGGTGGTAGGAAATAATGGCAAGGTAAAGATGTTATGAAGTAGCCCAAATGTTCTTATGGAGTCTAGGAGGGGCGCGGTGGCACGGATATAAACTCACGTGATGATTAATTTATCGCTATCATCACGTGCAACGCGCCGTCAACGAATTACATGCTATAACCTCTGTGCATTGTGGAGATGTCAGTTAACCTAGTGGTATAGTCCCCAGTTGAAGCAGGTTCACAGCCCAAAACGTTCAAGAGGTCCAAATTTTAGCCTCTATTACATGCTAATTAAATACCATAAGAGCCACCACCTTGCCAACATTGTGTCATTGCATTTAGGTCTGTATATGTGGTGAATTGCGTTTGCCTTGGTAAAGTCAGTTTTGATTTAATTCGTTATTTTTGGGGCTTTTTATTGGAAAGGAAGTTGGAATAAGTACCCTATCCAAATGGTCACCCAAGTATTGTATGTCACATACTGAACTTGGTAATTCGTCTGCTGGGGTCCTTCGTAGAAATACGTTACAACAGGTATGTTCCCGAAGCAACTTGTCTTCTCTGGGGGATTACTGAAAAGTCGTTAGACGTGTTCTTTGTTCACATTGGAAACGCACCAAAAGGCATCTTTGCTTACAATGTAGATGTCACTGTTCCGAAATCTGTGGTGCAAGGTTAGAAGAAGTACAAATAATGTGTGAGGATGAAGGACATGATGGTTTGGGCAGCCGAACCAATTTCAGTAACAGTAGATGCTTCAGCGGTGGTAACGATGAGACTAGTATAGGTGTATGTTGTCTCGAGCACGGTGCTGGTGATGTTGGCGAGTTGATTCAGCTTTCGTTGGGCTACTTTCATATTAGCTTGATTAAGTAAATAGATATTAATAAGTATTGGAGAGCTCACCAGAGCGCGGCATAGCCGGCGCTAACTGATTACGTCGGTACTCTCCTATTGGAACTGTTGTCGATTGAGGTCTGCCACCACCGCGGGAGGGACGTGTTGGATTGGGACCTGTAGGGGGGTTGGGACTCATTGGGGGATTGCTTGATGCCCGTGGTGGCCCAGATTCTCCTCTAGAACCTCCACTACTGCTTGGAGGTGGCCGGAAGGTAGGTTGAGTGGTTGGGTTCTCATGGGAGACTCCTCTGGGTGTAGAGATAGGAAAACTAGGCTGTGGCGAATTTGTCGGCGGCGGCTGAATCGGCTGGCCCCTTCCCGTGGTCTCTGTTGGTGGACTTTCACGGTGAGATTCCGTTGGTCTTTCAGGTGGCCTTTCAGGACTTCGGGAGTATGTGCTGCTTCTATGTGTTGTGGGGGCGCTTGGGGACGGAGTGGTGGGTTTAGGGGGACTGGGATTTCCACCTTGGGTTGGCTGAGATGTAGGGAGCCTAGTTGAGGACACAATAATCGGAGAGCGTGTGAATGTTGTTGGTGGGTGTTGCTCCTGATGTGTGTCTGAGGTTGAGCCTGGGGGCCCTCCATTGCCTGGAGTAGGGATACGCGAAGTTGGCGAGGGCGTAACTACCGTTCTGCTACTTGTGCTACTGTGAACTGAGCTAGTTGTTGGCAGGGTAGAAGTGCTTGGCCTTTGGCTCGTGTGAGTCGGCGATATTATTGTGTTGCTACATTGTGGCATTCCATTGCATTCGCTTGGTGGTGGCCGGGTGGGTTGGGTTTTTGTAGCTGTATCCTGGTCGCTTGTTGTATGCCTGCTAGAAGTCGGAGAGGTTGAAGAAGGCGGCCGTGTTTCTTGACTTGTGGTGATTGTTGGTTTTTGTGTTGGTGGTGGTGGTGCGCGAGTGCTTGTATAAGAACTGGAGGACTGGCATGACCCGTTATTGCACTCACCCGAACTTGGCTGGGAGACTGACGTGGTGGGGCTTCTAGTGTGATCACTTGTGCTGGAGAAACTGCTCCTAGATGTCATCGTCGGTATTGGCGTGGATGTAGGCGATGATGAGCGTGTGTTGGAGGGACCGCCTCTCGATATTGTCGTCGGTGTCAATGTTATGGGTGTGTTCGGTGTTGTCGTTGTCGGTACGGTCGTTGTTGTGGCTTGGGGAGGCGATGTGTAGGTGCTAGAGATGCCGCTCCTAGTTGTTGTCGACGATGTCAATGTAGGTATTGTCGTCGGTCTTACTGATCTAGTCTCTGTCGTCGAAGTGGCTATGGGTGATGAAGGACGAGTATTAGAAAAGCTACTCCGGGTCGTTGTTGACGTGAGCGAGGCTGTGGGCTCTGATGATGCTGACGACTGCGTCGTTGTCGTGGGTGTCGTCGATGTCGTCGACGTTGTAGGTGTATATGTGGGAGATGGGCGTGTGTGGAAAAAGTCGCTTCTGGTGGTTGTCGACGAGGTCAATGTTGTTGGTGTCAAGGTTATTACCGTTCCTGGTGGTGTCATCGATGTCGTCGTTACTAGTTCCGTCGAAGACGTTGAGGTCGTTGGTGTAACTGTGTGAGAAAAGCTACTCCTGATTGTTGTCGATGTCGTCATTGTCGTCGATGACCACGTGTTGGTATAACTACTTCTCGTTGTTATCGGTGTCGAGGTTCGCGTAGGTGTGTGCGAATGTCTTGATGTATATGTGGGAGGTGTCCATGTCCAGCTTCCACTTGTATACCACGGCCGACAGTCATTGCATGTATATGGGGGTGGAGTAAAAGGCGGAGGCTTGTCTGCAGTTGGAGAGACCCATGTCGAGGGCCAATGACAGTAAGCCTGGAACCCAACCGTGGTCTGGTAGAAGTTTGTGATGGCGCCGTTGGTTGACCACCGCTCAATCACGGTATATACTGTGGTTGTCGGCCCAGGCACATAGCCGAAAAAGGTTTGTGTTGGAAAGTCACAAGAGGCGTAAACCGTTTCCGGGTCTTCGATGATAGTTTCGGTCTCATATATGTAATCGGTCTCAGCTGTGCAGTATTAGAGATATGAGAGAACTGCCCCCAACTCCGTCTTTTTATATTGTTGTTTTGTGGTTTTTTTTTGTTTTTTTTCAGGAGTTAGGGAGATTGGGGTATCTTACTGATTGCTGGGGGCGTCGTAGTTAGCCCAACATATTCGGTTGGCGTTACCTAACATAGCAGCGATTAGTTATATTGCAACTCATTGAACTCAGGAAAAGTGATAAAACACTTACTGTGACAGTATTGATGACTTGTTTTCCAACAGTGATGTTGAACTGTCTCTGGAATGTAACGTCGACGTCTTGTGATTGTAGAATCACCGTATACGAGCCCGTCTGCATTTGGGAATATGTCATGTTGCTTGAGTAATGTTAAAAAAATATTGTACTGCATAAATGTGGCATGCAAATGACATAGGCCGTACCATTGTGACGTCTGCTGGCTTCCATCAGGTGCTGTCTCAATCTCTGAGCAGTTGAACTGTTCGCCCACGGGATCAAGAATAAGTGGCGTAATGTACCCATCGTCGCAACCTAGCACCATGGACCTTAGTTTGTGGCATTCCCCCCTATTTGCTGCAAAAAGGTGCAAAGTCAACTATCGAACAGCCTTACCATAAAATACGGAATTGAATGCAAACGAGGTGTCAGAGGAGCCATCGATGAGGTAAGAACCGCCGTCCGTGTAATCTAGGCCCGTACAATTACATGTTTGGCCATAAGAAGAGGCTGCAAGAGTGAGAACAAATAAAAAAACCAAGTGATATTTAGAGGTCATTGACACTGTTGTTGCTATAAACCTATAACATATAGTTGATTTAAGGTTTTAAGATACAGACGTCGGCGAACAATGATTTTGGGTCCAAGAAAAAGCCTTCAAGCCCATCATCCTAGAGACCCTAGAGGTTCCTATTAATACTAGGGTTTGTGGCCAAGCATTAAATTTAGAACGGTTCAAATTTTATTATTATTCTATTAAAGCTGAAAGTGCCCTCACTTGGTATTCATAGGATTGCAATGCTGGGACCTTGGTGCAAATTCGTCGTAATATGTGAAAATAACCGTCTCTACTCCCTAATAGCTACCCAGAGATCTGGTAATATGGAGAAGACTGCATTTATTAGATTGTTCGTGTTCTCATTAGCCTGTTGCTGGGTATCTCAGGGCTAAAAAACAGAGGGGGCGCGGCTTGAGACTCAGGGCGCATGCCAATCGTACGGAGTCATTTGAATTAATCATAACTTCTATATTGAGTTGTTGGAAGAAAGTTGGGGATGAACGCCTACGAGTAGTATTAAGTGCCCTGTAACTTAGGTGAACGACATATGTAAAGTCCACTGAAGTAAGATCGGTGTGGGGGCCACGCGTGGTCACGTGATGCATATAACGGACCCACCTACTAGTTTGCCACTGGCGTTCTTCAACCTAGCTATCCAAGAATCCAAGAATCCAAGAATCTAAGAAATTAAGAATAATCCGTTTTCCAATAACAGCACCACATTTGCCCAAACCTTAACAGAAATCACCACCATGGCGGACACAATCGACCAAGATGACAGGCGGGGAGAGCCCAGTGTGGTCCATCCCGGCGATGGGGAGCACCAAGAGACAGAGCCGCTAGTGGAAGACGACGAAGCCATGCAAGCAATACAGAACAAAGAACGACGAGAGCGAGATGCGCGTGCGCAGGCGTTGACGCTGGAGATGATTGGGGATCTGCCGTTTGCTGAAGTACGGCCTCCAGAGAACGTGCTGTTTGTTTGCAAGCTGAATCCCGTCACGGAGGATGCCGACCTGGAACTCATCTTCAGTCGGTTCGGCGACATCTTGTCATGTGAGATTATTCGTGATCGCACAACCGGCGACAGTCTCCAGTACGCATTCATCGAATTCGATGACAAAACAGCCTGTGAAAATGCCTATTTCAAGATGCAGGATGTGCTCATTGACGATCGCCGCATACATGTCGACTTCAGCCAGAGCGTGAGCAAGCTTAGCGACGTTTGGCGGCGGGACACCAATTCTAAGCGGCGCAAGCAGGCCAGAAAGAAAGGCGGCTGGGGTGGTGTTGATGAGCTGGAAAAGTGGCGCAAATACCGGAACGAGGAAGCCGAGGACCAGCCTCGCTATAAAATGGTGCACGACGACGAAGAAATGAAGGGTCAGCACAAAAAGTCAATAAATAGAGAGCCGGATTACAGCCAAGACAAGCCAAAAGCGGCTGGATCTAGCTCACGACATGACAAAGAAGCAAAAGATGATCGAGCGGACGAGCTCGCCCCTAGACAAGGCGATTTACACAAACGACAGTACCGGGAACGAAGCAGAGAACGAAGTAGGGAGCGAAGCAGAGAAAGAGGCAGGGAAAGGGACCGGGACCGAGGCAGGGAGCGTGGCAAGGAACGAAGCAGAGACAGAGGCGGGGACAGAGATGCAAGGGACTATGGACGTCGGCGTACAGACAGGTACGATCATCGAACAGATCGGCATTCTCAATACTCAGCGAGCCTTAGGTCCAATGATAGGCCGCGGGGGCAAGGCGGCTATCGTGGAAACAGTAATGATTACGACAGGAGTCCGCGCCGCCGCGAACGGTAATTTATCGATCACATTATGATGCCACGAGGCAGGGACAGATATTGGGACGACTGCAATATGGAGTGCATTTTCTCCTGGGGCTTATATACCATGTATTTTTATTGTACCTTTTGTGCCTAATGGTTCCGATATTCATATGTATTGAGTAGCATGTTTTTCTCTCACAGCATATCATAACTTTTTCACCAGGAGCTATACAAGTTATGTCTCTGAACGTATTTATAAATCAGTTGCATGGGCCTCATATTGGCTCGAATGGGAATTGCTCTACTTTGATCATATTATCATGCTGTACTACTTGACGTAAGCGGCAACTTGGGCTTCTTTGCGAAGCATAAATGGGTAGTCAGTGTGTATATCTTATTCAGTTTTGAATGGTGTCCTTTAGTGAACAGGGCCGTAACTTAATGTTCTGTCTTCAAACATTCAACATTTTCTCCGCCCCCGCACCTCAGATCCAACTCTCATGTCGATGCAGGGGCAGACACGAAAACTCTGTGGGACCAGCAGCGAGTGATTAGCTGTCACTTTTCATGTTTCCACAACAGCCTGTGTGCCAATAACACAAAGTAACCTAGCAAGGTTGTGCCCCATTTGTCTACTACTGATTGGGACACGAAAAAAAGAACGAGCCCTTCCTCTGCCATCGCTCGCTAATTTTGTGTAGAGTACCACAGAGAAATTTTATGTGAAAATTACAGACGCCATTTACGCTTCTACATCGATGGGCCGTTGAATTTTATGAGTTGGTTTCGCTATAAAAGAAATGGATGTAGGACGCCTTTTCTGTTAGTTTCAGCATGTATACGGAATATTATTTTCAGTATTTATTAGAAAGGGCAAGAGATATAGGGGAATGCCTGTAGAATAGTCTTTTCATGGCAAAGTGATACAGGTGCACACTAGTCGGTTACCTAGTGATACAAACTCGTGCCTACCCTCCGTTTGTTTGGTTGAAGAGTTTCAGCTTTAATTGCTCTTCATTTAATTTGTTGTTTGGCAAAGATACTAAGAATACTTACATATGTATGTGTGACTGGAGGAGCCCCTGCGGTTACTGCAGTCTCTACATACCCATTCAACAAAATGGTTTAAAGTTTTCCTTTTCCTTCCCCGTCCCAACAAAGAACGCCATTTAAGAGCTCACTACTACCAAATCAAACAGAACTCCAAACAGGGGGTTTTCAAAGCCCTACTGTTGAACCATCTACACAGGTATGATAATCTAGGGACAGAAGGCAAAAACTAGTGGGTGTTTAGAAGAACCAATTGCGATATTCAAACGGGCTCAATAGTTTCTAGCTTGAGTAGACTGGCCTGCACATAATGGCTTTCGAACCACCTACTACCAAAAATGACAACTGGAGCCGCCAAGATATCAACTATTACCTGAACACGGAACCGCAGGATAGACACTTCACCCCTTCATCACGAGCAAGCCAATTTGTCTCGGCTCAGTACGAAATCGAAAATAGAGGGGCCCCAACAAGGAAAAGAATAGCGGTAGCTGTAAGTACCGGACTTAAGGACTCTACTACAAAATATCTTTTGAGTTGTGTTATGCGATATATGCTTTATGAAATGTTTTACTAAATGGTCCTGTTCCTGGGCCTCAGTGTGGGCGATGCAGAAAGCGCAAAATACGATGCAGCGGTGACACAGGACATAATACGCCATGCACGAATTGCAAAAGTGCAGGAATTACCGAGTGCCTATTCCTACGGGTATGGAATGCGCCAATCAGTAAAGAAATGGACCTATGATCTAACCGTATCTTTTAGGTCTCATCTCGAGAAGCTCTTGTCCGAGGAGATACTGGTGAAAGAGAGCCTCCGATTTTCAACTACAGCAGCCCTGCCTCACGGGCACTTGCTCAGAGATCAGCCATAGCATTGCCCGAATCCGCTACAGTGGCTGGGGGGACATCCCACAGATACCAAGCCCCATACACCTACGGAGAGAAACCCTACACCAAACCGACCATAGAGCCAAGCCTCACGCATGATCATGCGGAATTTGATTCCATGAAGCCTGCTGCACCCTATCGAAATCCAAGCAGCGTCGGATCGGAGGCATGTGGCTGGCAGCATATTGCTAGAGATGACCAATGCAACTTTCACCCCACAAAGCTGCCATCTCCAGAGCGACATACGGCAGATTCCAACGCTCAGGTCGGCATGTCCCTTCCTTTCCGCCCTTATGGTCCCACAAGCTCATATGAGCTTGAACGGCCTGGGCTGGTGACGAATTTGGGAACAAAGCACATGGCAATGCCGATTCGAAACATGCAGCAAGCTATGGACAAAACCTCGGTGCATCCTGTGGTATATAATACAGCAAAGAGCACTTCCTTTTCTGGGCCAACTGTAACGGTGGATTCAAAGAGACATGGAGAACCATTGGATGAGATCCATTCTCTGATTGGACGAGGAGGTAGAGATCAAGACCGATATGGACACTATGTCACCCCAAAGTGCGACTCTAGTGATTTCGCTGAGGGAATTTTCAGCGAACAGGAAAGAAGAGTCGGGATGCAGAGCCAATTTGGCTTGAGCAGCTACACATACGGAACAGGTGATGCAAGCTCATTCTATATCTCGAGACCCCAGAGCCAATTCAATGTGGGATCAAAGAACAACGGTCGAAGTTTGTCCTATGCCCCGACACACGGCCCATCCAAGTTGGATACGACAAAAAAATCCACCGAAACTTCTTTCGGCTGCGTGAAGTACAGAGAAAGTGATGAGATGAAGTCCGGGACGGAGAAAAAAGAATGCCACTAAGCAACATTCGGCTTGTCACTATACAATCTAAAGCTGCGTTGCGTGCTGGAGACCAGGCTTTTTTTTGCTTTTCGTATATTCGCATAGGTATTGTAGCAATTAATAGTGAGCTTTGGGGGTGGGTTTGAAAATAGCTTTTTACAAAATGTCATGTTCGTAATGCCGAAGACCAATTATGTATTGTGTTACAATAGCTAGCCCCACTCCAACGGCCCCTCTTATGATCTAAAAGATTCTAGTATCCAACCCCACGGCGATTCGATTCGAGTTCTCCATCCTTACAACTAGTGGTAATCAAGCATGGAGCCTCCGACACACATCTCATGGCAAGTCGAGCGATTCTGCCGTCAGTATGACCAAGTCGAGCAACAGTTAGACTACCCGGAAGGCTCTCAGCTTTGCAAAAGCCAAGTTCAGAACTATATCTATCAATCACTATTTGCAGAAAGAGATGCAAAACTTCTGCCTCCTCCGTCATATTGTTTCAAGGTGTTAAAAACACTTATAAACAAAATAGAAGAAAGTATTGAAGACTGGGATGAATATGTTAGTACACTTGTGGACGGGCCTTGATTTCTCGCAGTTGAAACTACCTTTATTCCCAGACATTAACCCTAATGGTCTAGGGCATCTCCGACGACCTAATGCAAAGCCTTGCCAGCTATGCCAGTGCTCCTATTGGAACTGACGAAACCGGCTCGGTATCGAAATATGTTGTTACATATCATATTTCAGCCCTAGATGGCGCTTCACATACTGATGCAACCCTTGCACTTCTAGAGAGTCGCTCAACGATCTCGTCACTTGGCACAACCGGAATCCGGACATGGGAGGCTGCTCTTCATCTAGGATCATATCTCAGCCACAATCGTCAGTTGATTGAGAATAAACGAGTTCTGGAATTAGGGGCGGGGACGGGTTATATATCCGTCCTATGCTCAAAACACCTTGCCGCTTCATACACCATTGCCTCCGATGGGTCGTCGGAGGTTATTCAGAACTTACCTGGAAATTTTGAGCTCAATGGGCTCAATAGCAGCCTCATAGAGGCAAAAGAGATCTACTGGGGGGTGGAAGACTTTGACACAGATCATGGAAACGACCTATTGACGTCGAACATCGATGTGATTCTCGGGGCTGACATCACATTTGACGAGAAGGATATGCCAGCCTTGCTTGCAACGATAAACAGATACGCTACACGGAATGAGGGCCTTGTAATTCTCATCGCAGCGACTGAAAGAAACGAGAAAACGTTTCAAGCATTCATGTCCCTGGCTGAAGCTAAATACTCCGTCACCAAGAGACAATTCCCGCTCCCAAGCAAAGCAGACCAAAACGGGCCATTTTATAGTGATGTGCTCCCTATTCACATTTGCCAGCTTAGCAACTTACACAATAAGAAATGAGCCGGATTTGCCTTTCTTTTCGAGCTCTGGCTGGCTTATGTAAAAACATGTCTTTTATGTTATAACAAGTCGAAATAGTTGTACGAGCAGAAATTCAGTCACAAAGCATGTGTTTATGAAGGACAACTCAGCCCTATGCGATGATCCTGGTGAATCTGAATTCGATAACGACCAACGATCTATATATTTTGTTCGTATACACGGAGCTGGATGTTTTTGCTGCCACTTTTCATAGTGATGTAAACCAATTAGATCCCAATCTTGATTGAGCCGAACCAATTGATGATACATGAGGCACTCTACGAGCGAGAGAGGTCCTCACCAGCCTCGACCTTCTGGAGGCCATACTTCTTGAGGCGGATGGCGTTGATGTTGATGAAGCCGCCTGTGAGTGAAACACCGTGTTAGGACATAATTACCCATAACGCATGAAGGCGGGTGGGAAAACTTACTCGTGTCGACGGGGCTGAAGTCAACGAGAGAGTCCATGGAAGACTCCTCAGAAGAGTACAGCTTCTCGTTCGAGCTACGGCCCAGAACGTAAGCGTTGCCCTTGTAGCACCGCAGACGGACCTCACCGTTCTGTTGGGTGTTAGCCTCCGTTTCACTGCCCAGGGAAATTCGTATTAAGATGTACGTACCACGTGCGTCTGAGAGAAAACCAGAGAGTTCTAAAGTGAAATGAAAGTTAGCCTCTTCATTGATACCATGCAGAAATCAACAACTCGAACGGTTTAGTCTCACCTCGATGAATTCCCGCTCGGGCGAGAAGTACATGCCGTTGTACAGAAGCTCCGACCAGTTGTGGGTGACAAACTGGTCACGCAGCGAGCGGACCTTGCCGTCCATGACGAGACCCTCGAGGTCAAGGTGAGCAAGGCGGAGGATGGTCCTACAAGAGTCGTATTAGTACCGCAGTTCGAGATTGTTGAGAATAAAAAACTGGCTCTATGGCAGCTTACATCCCCGGGGAGTCGTAGCAGCCACGGCTCTTCAGGCCAATGAAGCGGTTCTGTAATTTTGATTAGCAACCTGGAATCAACAAAATAAAGACTAAAAGCAAAACAAATCAGAAATTACAAACCTCGACAATGTCGATACGGCCAATGCCGTGCACCTTGCCGATCTCGTTGGCCTTCAGGAACAGCTCGACGCTGTCGGTGTACTCCTTGCCACCAGCCACCAGCTTCACCGGAAGACCCTTCTCGAAGATGATCTGGATATCCTCGGGCGCATCCGGGGCCTTCTCGGGGTCGACTGTGCGGGTCCACATATCAATCGGGGGCGGCTGGGAGGGGTCCTCGAGCTGGCCGCTCTCGTAAGAGCAGTGGGCAAGGTTGTCGTCCATGCTGTATGGCTTGGCCTTGGTGGAGGTCACGGGGATGCCGGAGCTGCTAGCATAGTCGAGCAGATCCAGGCGGCCCTGGAACCGGTTGAAGAACTCGGGCATCCGCCACGGGGCAATGATCTTGATGGTGGGGTCGATGGTGAGGAACGCCAGCTCTAGTATCCCGTTAGAACAGGTCTTATCAAAGACTTGTATGTAACAAAATCAAAGCATGGGACATAGTTAGGGTGATAATAAGAGAATCCAATGAGAATGGCAATACCTAGAACTTACCGAAGCGGACCTGGTCATTTCCCTTGCCGGTACAACCATGGGAAACAAACTGGCCTGTGGGGCTGAATTAGCAGCTGTACGTGTATACCTCATGTTGAGACATCAAGTGAACTTACAGCCTTCCTCTTTGGCGACCTTCATCTGAGCACGGGCGATGACAGGGCGAGCCAAGCTGGTACCTAAAAAGAGTGGCAGGGCCATGTTAGCCCCTTCCATCAACCCTTCCTGATTCTACGTTTCTCCCAACACCAATTGGGCTTCGTTTGTTTAGCCTTACCCAGAAGACTAATGAGCAGTGTCAGCAAGCGCACGCCATTCGAAGGCCAAGAATCGTCAACTTACTACCGGCCCTCATATTGGGCATTGCACTGAACAGCGCGGAAGCAAAGCTCCTCAACGAATTCCCGGCGCAGATCCAGAATCACCATCTTGGTGCCGCCGATCTGGGCCGACTTGGCACGCACGGCATCCCAGTCCTCTTCCTGGCCAACATTGGCGAGGAAACACACAACCTCATAGCCCTCATCGAGCAGCCACCGTAGAATACAGCTCGTGTCGAGACCGCCTAGAAGGTGTAAAAAACCCGTGTAAGTCAAAAGGTCACATTGTATACAGTACAAAAGAAAAAGAAGCAATTAAAAGCCACAGGGCACACGATTCACTAACCAGAGTAGGCGAGACAAACTTTTCCTTTGCTCATTTTGAATTTGTATGGCAATTGAGTCAATGTCGGTAATTCAATCGTTCAACTGTCAAAGTGGGATGACGCCGAGAAGATCAAAGATACTTGCTAATGGGTCTTCCTGAGTCACCGTTTGGTGGGGAAGATAACGCGGTTCACGTGCATACCACCAGCCGATCTCGCAAGCGCGCTGATTGGCGGACGGGAAAATATTAAAAGCGGGCCCTTCCTGAAATTTAGTAGGAAAAAAAATTAGGGCTGTGGCCCCATTGCCCAAATCAGTCGGAAATTTGTAGCGCCGAGAAAAACTAAGCACTCAAGGTGAATTTGTGAACTAAAAGTTTCATTCTGCCTTCTTTCCCACACAACGATTTCCTCGATCATCATCACCAACAATCGTCACGATGGCCGACTCAGACACCCCGGTTACCCTGCGGACTCGCAAGTTCATTCGCAACCCTCTTCTGGGTCGCAAGCAGATGGTTGTGTGAGTATTTTCTTGTCACCCGGGAGCACTGGTTGTCGCCAACCCGAGAAGCGGCACCAAAAAAAGAATGGAGGAAAAAAGCATGAAAATTTAGGACCGCCGAAGCGCCCTCCCTTTCTGCTCGAATGTCGATGGGTCGCTCGCGACAAAAACCAGCCAGACGAACTATTGACAGCTGACACGGGAAAATAATAGTGACATTCTGCACCCCGGCCGCGCCAACATTTCCAAGGAGGAGCTGCGCGACAAGGTTGCGACTCTGTACAAGGCCGTGAAGGATCAGGTCAATGTCTTTGGCCTCAGAACCCAGTTCGGTGGCGGCAAGACCACTGGCTTCGCCCTCGTCTACGACTCCCCCGAGGCGATGAAGAAGTTCGAGCCCCACTACCGGCTGGTTCGCGTTGGCATGAAGTCCAAGATCGAGCGCGCTATCCGGCAACAGCGTACGTATTTATCTCCTCTCGTCACGACTCCTGTTCGATGTATTCTGGGTGGATTCTATGGCATAGGGGCTGTATGGCTAACATGTGCTTCTCCTCACTACAGGCAAGCAACGGAAGAACCGCCAGAAGACTCTCCGCGGCACCGCGAAGGTCAAGGGCGCCAAGGCGAAGAAGGAAAAATAAACGACCACTGTTTAAGGAAAAGGGCCTGGGAAGGAGCATACTGGTATTGTTTATTTCAATATAATGGTTGCGCTCGTGTATACTGGGACGGCGAATTTCGCTGCAGACTAGCGCTTAGCAACCCGGAATGGCAATATGGAATTGAAGATATCAAAACAACTAAATACCAAAAAAATAACTAAAACACAACGAAGCCATTCCTGTGGAAAGGAGAATCGTGAACGATCCATGTCGGCTGTCGTTTCCGTGAAAGTTTGCCGAAAGGATTTGGTTATACCGCGAACGTCCCAATATTGCATCCTGCTCGATTTTACCTGGGACATCTCGTGGGTGGTAGCGTGATCTACTATATCGACGAAGGCAGTTTGATACAAGAATTATATTTCTTTTTCGTGGCGTAGGAATTATCAACATCATAACGCGCGTCATACAGGATCAAACTGTAGGAAACTAGAAACATGGTTCCGAAACCCGCTTATTGACGGAGAATTCTTGGTTCCAACAATTCCGAAAATGCAACAACAAACGTTGGCTCGCCAGCCGAGCTCGTATTGTCCTCATCCTCAGAGTCGGGCGCCTCAAACCGATTGTAGACACGTTCACCAGTGAACTCGTCAAACTGTTTGACCGGTTTATCGATGTCTCTGTCACGCTCTGCGATGAGGATTTCAAGCTCTTCGCCATCATTTCGAACATCCTGAATCAACCCGGACACGTCCACAATCTGTGGCTGCCAGCTCGACTTTGCAGAAAGGAGCCACTTTTTCCAGGTTATAGCCATCCCTACTGTAGCCTCACCCAGACCCAGCCCAGGTAATGACGAAAGGTCGGCAGGCAGAGGTGGCAGGTCCGGGGTGTCTTGAGCCTTTTCAGACTGTTCTTCGGCATCGGAGGATTCATCAGATTCCTCCTCTGAAGAGGACTCCTCTGAAGAAGAGCTTGAGCTTTCACTGCTAGTTGACTGTCTCAGCTTTTTCGCAGCCGGGGGGCTCGTAGTCGCACCATCGCCTGTTGCTCCCCTCTTTTTAGGCACAATCTCTCCTCCATCATATCCAGAGTTCTCCTCTCCATAGCCGTCCCAGTGCTGAACAAATGGAAACGGCGGTGTCCCTAAGGGCTTGCATTCTTCGTAGCATTCTACCGCACGATATGTGATTTTGGATTTCCAAGCATCTGGGTCATCGTGACTGCTGCTGTGAGCCGCATGGGTAGCTTCTGAGTGTGCGGGCTCCGGATTTGTATTTCCCAAGCCTGCTGTCGACCCTGCTTGATCAACCTCGAGTAGAGTCAATGGTTTACCACCAGTGGTTTGTGCTGAAGTGTTGTCACTGTTGTCTAGTAATGCGGTTTCGTGTGCCGCCTTCTCCAAAGCCTTGCGAAGTCTCCTCCGTGCATTTCGCTTCTTCGTCCTCGATTTCCCATCGCCAGGGGGGGTTGCACTAGCGAGATCGACCTCTACTCCTGCAATAGGTGACGAGTGGTCTTGGTTCACCGTGTCGGCCATGTTCTTGGCACCAGCCCCCTGTATTTGCAGCATCTTGGTTGGTGTTTTGAGGTCTAGGGTTTTGTCTGCGACCGAGAAAGTCAAATGTGGACCCTCGTATGATACACCGTCGCCATTGCCGTTGGCGCCGTTGTGCCTTATCACAAAACGGTTGGGAGAATTGTCGGCAGCTAGCAAAGCTGCATGATGAAAGATGCTGTTGTTTTCCGAACCTGCTGTACTATTTGTTTCGAGCTCGTCCCTTCGGACTGGCCCTCGGCTCTCCCTTGACTGGTGGCCGTTGTTCAGAGACACTGTGTTAGAATGGGATTCGTTGGTTCGAGGTAAAATATGGACGTTTGGCCGCGCTCCAAGATGTCGTGGCTTTGCAATGCCAAAAGGGACTCCGTCTGTGAGATATTCACCACTGTCTGACAGTTGTAGTCTCCCGCAGGCCTGGCGCTTTTCCATGTCGTCTATCGACAGAGGGCGGATTCTGTTGGGTACTTATTAGTAGCTGTTTTGAGAAAAGTAGAACAGGAGCAGCCTACAAGAGCTCCTCATCTTTCTCGAGCAAGTCGACGGCAGGCTGGAAATGCAAACATTCGAAGGTGGCACCCTGCGGTGTGGTCAACTCAACTGCATAGTCATTGAGGCGCCAATCGAGGCTTGTCAATGGTATGGTATCGTTGATCTGCTCCAAGAGCTGAGCGATTGTAGTATCGCTATTTGTTGAGGCTATAAACGCGACTCTGGTCTCTGGGAGGCCATTGCGCCTGATAATCAGTCGCAGTCGCAGCCGGCCATGAGCCATTCCAGCTTTTGTGAGGGTGTAAGTTATGGTTTTCAAAAGTTCAATTTGCCTTTAGGTGATAAATATTTTAGGGGCCTAAAGTCAAATGTTGCGCAAATTACTAAGCGCTTTTCTCAGCGCGTCGACACAACGCGGAGCGCTAAGGCAGACGCCAATTACTATGTACACATGTCAGGGCCTGAAATGAACTGCCATGTCGTGCATTTTAGCACAGTCATTTTTATTCCTAGGTTGTCGTTCCTTCTATTGCTATTATATATGATACATCCATGGATTTAATTCTCTACTACACAAAAGATACCCATCTATTTGCTTTTGATAATGAGCTACCGCTAAATTGAGCTTTAAACAAAACCACTAGAGTCCAATAGATGACCCATCTTCTTGATCTATCAAGGGTAGTAGAATTAGCATCAAAGTCTAGGCTAAAACTAGGAGAATTTCTCCTCTCTTGAGAATTACTGACCTTGGTACTGAGATAGCCGTCTACCTCGCGGCTCCGGAAGCCACCTTCGCCACGCCATGATAAAGGCACCATCGGGACTCGTTGTCTTACAACAACCTCGCGGTTCGGCCCCTCTACTGCTCTGATTTTATCTGGGTTGTTAGTGAGTAGACGGATCTTGTCTTGGCCCAGGTCCTGAAGCATTGCTGTCGCCAATCCGTAACTTCTCGCATCCGCAGGGTGTCGAAGTAGCAGGTTGGCCTCCACAGTATCCGAGCCAAGATCCTGGAGGTTGTAAGCCTTCAGCTTCTCCCCCAAGCCGATGCCCCGTCCTTCCTGTCGAAGGTAGATGATAACACCACCAGACTCATTTTCAGGTAAGGACATTAACCGCGCAGCCTCGTCCAGTTGCTCGCCGCAGTCGCATCGAGCGGACCACACCGTTTCGCCGGTATAGCACTCGCTGTGCACCCTCACCAGAGGCAGGCTCTGTAGTTCTGCAGATGTGGGCGTACTAGATCCCTCGTCTGCACCATTGATCATTCCACTGGTGGTCCGTCCTGGATACAAAACACCGGTATATGCGCCGCGTGTCATGCGATCTCGTTCTGTCTCGCCGGGCCTCGGCATGTCGAGACTCTTGCTTCTTATGTGGTCCCCGAAGACAATGGCTAGATGCTCCTTTTTGTCCACATTGTTAGAATACAGATGCAAGAACATCTGGGTTCCTGTAACAGTTGGAATGCGCGCCCGCACGATGCACTCGACTCGAGGAAGCGTTTCTAGAAGCTGAGGCTTTTTTGTTCCACACCCGCCTGACGGGACGCTGCTATCCACCGGTACACCACGTGGTCCGACTGGGGTTTCTAAGGGTATTTGTGTCGAGGCCGTGGGAGCATGTGACGCATTTGAATCGGACAAAGTGGTAGGAGGAGGCGGCGAAATAACAGAAGGAAGTGCGTGCGACTCTTGAGCGACAGCCTTTGTGTTTAGACCTGCTTCGTCTCTTTGCGGGCCATCCTGTGACACAGCACCGTCTGGCACCAGAGAAAAGCCCCGGTCGACATCATAGTCTATACTAGGATCAGAGGCCACGGCGCGAGGCGAATAGAAGGATGGCAGCGCCGGGTTCTTTCGCCATTGCGCCTCGATCTCGCTTCCATCTTTGGATTCGTCGGAGCCTGGCATTGCGAGACTGTGATCCCCCACGTGAGAAGTTGCGTAGACTAATCGAAGGTGGTGTAATGCACCAACGAAGGAAGAGACTACATAACTTCGGAAGCCAACCTTGGCGCATTTAAGGCTGGCGTCGGAACAAGACCCCTCACCAGTTATTAGTCAGTGGCAACTGTCGGATTAGCAAAGAATTTTCGGTGCCAATCGTTCCTAGCACTAGAATTCAAGCACGTAACAATCTGTAAGCATAGTGCTAAGTGCATCACGTGATGTTCTGTACATTTCCATCAAGGCCAATTCGTCCATTATAATTGAGAAGCTTCCAAGAATCAGGCAAGGATAAACTGTATACAGACCGAACCGCTTTGAGGTTAATTGTCTTCAAGTCAGGCTTGCGCGCTCGGGTGAGCCCTGGCGGTCAGAGCAGCTCTTCTAGCCAATAAGATCCATTCATTAGCCCACCTGATCTCCTCTACGTTGTAGTGTAATACCGAAAGTGACCGACTAAATACTGTATGAGAGCTTGAAGCAGATTCTGAAGCCAGCCCCCAGGCACTCGAAATGTTGCGTGCTGGCTTCAAGCTCCACCGCGGGGTTTAGTGCACGGGCCCACTTTTACCTACCTCGTAACGTTGATATCTGTGTCCTTTGGCTATTTCCTCGTCTTTCACTTCCACCATCAGAGCTTTTTCTTCACTTCCAAGCCGTCAAAAAAGGAGTTCGCTGCATACAGACCCAAGATGTCGTCACCTCTCATCCGGCTCCAGTGTGGAGTGAACTCCTACGACTGGGGCAAGAAAGGCGATGAGTCTCTTGCCGCCAGATTCGCCGCAGCCACTCCAGCTCCTGGATTTTCGATACAGGGGGACAAGCCATACGCAGAGGTAAGTTTAGCCCACACTGCCACACTGTCAGCTACTCTTTGGAGGCTATCAATTGCGATATCTAATTATTATTTTGCAGCTATGGATGGGTGCGCACCCTTCAAATCCTTCGAAAGCTCTTGCGACCGGCAGACATCTTCTCGACCTGATCAACGAGGACCAAGGACTTTTGGGATCCGAAGTCACGAAGAAGTTCGAGGCGAAGCTACCTTTCCTTTTCAAGATCTTGTCCATCAACAAGGCTCTGTCTATTCAGGCCCACCCCAACAAAAAGCTTGCCGAGGTTCTACATGCACGGGACCCAAAGAACTACCCAGACGACAACCACAAGCCGGAAATGGCCATTGCTCTGACACCGTTTGAGGGCCTCTGCGGCTTCCGACCACCTTTCGAGATTGCACATTTTCTGAAAACTGTCAAGCCGTTCCATGATATTGTTGGTGACAGCGTGGCAACCCAGTTCATTGAGACTGTTGCTAGCGAAGAGTCGTCCGATACTCCAGAGTCCGCAGTCAAGATCAAGGAGAGTCTACAGAAGCTCTTCTTGGGCCTAATGTCCGCTTCTGAGGGCCTGCTCTCTTCCTGCACAGCCGATCTTTTGGCATCCATTCCGTCAGACCGGACAGAGTTTGCTGGCGGTGGTGTTGAGTCGTCATCGGGCGAAACGCTGGCCAACCTCATCACCCGGCTGGACGGCGAATTTGGAGTGGACTACGGCCTCTTCTGCCTCTTCTTCCTCAACTTCGTCACTCTAGACCCCTTTGAGGCATTATTCCTGCAGGCTGACGATATCCACGCCTACATCTCAGGGGATATCGTTGAGTGTATGGCTGCCTCGGACAATGTGGTCCGGGCCGGATTCACTCCCAAATTCAAAGACGTGCCGACTCTAACTTCCATGTTGACGTACAACTATGCCCCAATTGAAGAGCAAAAAATGCACCCTGTCGACTACGCCTATGCCACCCTGAATTCCGCAGCGTACACCTCAGGATCAGAGGCTATTCTTTACAATCCGCCCATTGAGGAGTTCAGTGTTCTACGCGTGGTCGTCAAGGGCGGTGCCTCCAAGATCACCCTCGACCCGGTAGGAGGGCCGAGTATCATTATCTGCACGAACGGAAATGGCACTGCGTCGACTGGTTCATCAACCGAAGCTGTGGCAGAAGGCCATGTTTTCTTCCTGGGAGCCGGTACTGAGATATCCTTCGGCGCTGCTGAGGGAAATGGCACCAGCGAGGTGGTTTTGTTTGTTTCATTCTGCGAAATTGAAGAATAAGCGGTCCATGTCCAATGGGGCCAAGGGACAGTATGTCGGAACACCTTGGCAGGAGTTATGATAGCCATTCTATTGTTCTAGGGAAAGTTGACCATCATATATATATGTTAGTACCCCCGTAATTATTTTACATATTCAACACCATTGATAGAGAGCGTCGCTGGAATAAAATCCATGATGCATCTATCCATCTAATTTAAAAAAAAACCTTGTAGTTTCTAAGCTTCAAGAAGCAACAAATGAGAGGCTCAGACGCTACTGAATTTGGAGCTGGGTCTCTGAGCTTCATGTTATGTAATTTTATGTCGATGTGTCGACATGATCTAGTCTAATAAAACAGTTTAAATGTCTTTGATATAAAAATTAAGCGTAAAACCCAATTGCATATACAATTTGAGATCGCACCAAACAAAACCCATTACAAAATAACATAAACTATTCCGCATCTATTCGAAATGACAAGGAGTTACCACCAACTGATATGTAGACTTGGTGTGAAGTAGTCATTACACGAAAGCATCAAGAATCATGGTTGATAGCAGGAACTTAGAGAAAGGTTCCTTGCTCCAGTCGAGAACTTACTAATACTCACATTAGACGAAAGATTACGTGCTTTAGGACATCCCGACACAGGGATGGCCACACTTGGAACGCTAAGAGAATCAAAGGACTGCCGAAAGGGGCTCACGTTGCCTGTTTCATCACAGCATCTATCAACCCAATGCTATGGTCTGCCTTAAAAAAAGCCACTTGTAGACAGCATCGACCAACAGTGTTTGCCAACTAAAACTAAGCAGCTGTGTGTATTGAGTCTCGAGTGGATAGGCTGCGACATTTACTCGTAGGATTGAGCTTAGACATATACAGTTCTTGGCAATGCTCATAGCGGCCTGCGTCATCACGCAGCTGATATCTGACGCCTTGGCAGCAGATGAGAGGGATAATAATGTGTTTGATATCAGAAAATGTAATCAAGAATTGAGTGCGGAGTACGTTTATCATTTATTGATGTATCCGGGCATCCGCGTAGGGCGAGAGCCTGCTACCGAGTATCAATAGCACAAGGATTGATAAGGCTAATTTAGTCGGCACCCTGGGATATTGCGTTCGTATCGGTTTTTTATCTATCCGATGAGCAATTCGACCCTCTCCCCTGTCTATGGAGCCTGGCCGAGTTAGGTTTGGAAAATTGCCTGCCGGTCACAGATGCGCGTTCCTGCTGCTTTCCCGCAGTACGGAGAAGAAGTCCTCGTACGTCGTACCAGCAGTTACGGAGAACAAACAACGCGCTACGAATATAAGCTGGTTCGAGTTATACGAAAGTATCACGAGACGGGGGCGAATACAGTGCAGGAAAGCTGAGAGGATACATGTGTTTGGAGGGCACTCAGATAGAGGCAAACAGCTCAATCTGGCTCTGTTGGCTATAGCTATAGTCGAAGGTTCTTGCGACCACTTGATATGGAGAGCTTTACTCGTACGTCGTACTCGTAGGCTCACTTAACGGCGGTCTCTACCTCAACGACGTGGACGGTGGGCAGTTTTGGCGACTGGTATTCCTGGCTCGACGATAGTATTTCACCGCGATACCGGACTGGAACATGTATTGGATTATTCAGCAACAAAAAAGCTATCTGAAGCACGCAGGCGCTCAAGACAGGCATAGCAGGCACACAAACGGCCGATTGAGGCCGGATTGGGCATAATGAGCGGCTGATAGCGATAATATCGGCCAACGTTCCATAGGAGATATTAGATACTACCTCCACCTAATCGTGTAGCAGGGTCGGGTACCTCCGACAGGGTAATTATTTCTTGATAGGGTGTAGTCGCTCTGTAGTTGTGGGAGTGTGCGTTGCATGCGCATACTCGTAGATACAGCTACACTACTCGTTGCACAGGACAAATTGGCCTGTCCATAATACTCCCCAGAGTTTGTACCTGCTTGTACGACATCCATATGAGAAGAGCCCCAGCCCCTAGAAATAGACCCCCGAAGCAGGTCCCTCCCATGGCTGCGGATACGGTTGATAGTTAGTTGGGTCGGGGATGCGCGTAGCCGTTGAGGTGGGATCGCGGGCAGAATATGAACATCATTTCACGGTAGGATTCTTGCCTGCACTGCAACTATGTGCTCTCGTACGGAGTACTGTTCTGTATCTTGAAGGAGAAGGTCGTGCTCCATGAGGATGAAGTTTTAAGCACGCACTACGTAATGTCCTCTAACCGAAAGCTGGCAAGCCTAGGAGCTGCTAGTGGCCGTGATATTGGCGACGATGGGGTGATTCAGGCAGGATGGATTTATTACTGGAACGCAGACATAAAGTTCGAGGCAGAATAGCGAGAGGTAACTGGGAAACAATGGACAGTAATGTACTCCGTACGGCTATAAGAGCCAAGGGCGATATGTTTGGGTACGAAGAGTGCTGTGTTTCCGTTTGGACCTAGTATTCGCTTGCAAGACCAGACTTGGATATTGCGGCTGACGGGTTCGAATGGGACTACGAGAATGAGACAAGAGGATTGATATGGTTCGAGGATCATTCTGGGCGCGGAAATGCGAACGGCGTTGCCGAATGAATGCGGGGGCATAGTGACTTGTATCGGAGCTCAGTGAGCACACAAGACAGCTAGTTTGTATTAAGTACTTATACAGTTATGGACTTGTTCGCGTGTCATCTACATATATTCGAATGTCCTCTGTACTTTCCGCTGAATAGGATACTCGTATCACTCGTCCCCCACGAAAAGAAGGAAACTGGGCGAGAACACGACAGAGTGGTACGGGGAAGTTGCATATGTTACTTATCAGCTGGCGCCGAAAGGCAGTGATAGGGAGCAGCTCTGGTTCTGTTACTCGATGTGATCGAGCAATCAATTCAGAAAACAACAGCATGTTGGGTCTGGGGCGGCCAACGAGACACAGCACGATAAGCAGAACCACTAAAGCGCGGACTAGGGTGGATCCACAAGAGAAGTAAGTGGAGCCCGAAGATATCGTACGCACATCATCCCTTGCTTATTGGCTTACGAGTGTTTGGGTAGTGGCAGCGCACTGAGCACAAGGATGCGAGGAGGATGGCAGGCAAAGACAGAAGAAGAGAGGGAGCTCGGTACGAATGACTTGTTTAGGTAGAGCTGGCGGGTGAGCCGTATCGGTTTTATGTTTAGGAGTAGGGTGTTAATAACCTGGAAACTACGATAATAACTCGTAAAGTGCGTCGTAGTTTCAAGGCATATTTCCACTGTTGTGTGGAAATACGGCATCTAATGAGTGGTAATGTGTGGCGCTTGAACAGCGAGTACATACTCCTCGTGAGTGTGCACAGTTGTGTACGGAATACTCGTAGTTGTAGTTGTCGTTGTACTTCCTCCAGACTTGGCGGCGTCCTCCACCAGCCAAACTGATAAGACACACTGGTGTGATTGGGCTAGGCAGCGGTACAACAGGGAAGGCAATACAACCCAGTACACTGGACGACCCCCCATCCCCTGCCAGCGCTCCAGCTGAGAGCAGTGGGCGTCTTTACCTTCCTCATCTGTGCTCGCGGCGCTGCCGGTTAGGCCTGGCTCTTGCCTTGGCTTAGTGTCCTACGGAAGTACCCAGGTACCTAAGCACACTCCGATAAAGAAAGTACCCCCATGTACCTGCCTCACCCTTCCAGAATAGCCGTACTCCGTACCTATGTACTCGTTGAATTGCGTGGCGCCGACAACAGGTCGCCCTAGACCCACTGTCGTTATCCGCCGATTGTGCTGAGCTTTGAAGTTGGAGTTCGGTTGTTAGATTACGAGTCGCTGACAGCTTGGGCTATGAGAGACAATGGCTGATTATCTATATATTGGGCCGGTACCACGCCAGGGCAGAAGGAGAGCGGGTTCTTGATCGCGACGTGTTTCCCTTGCGTGTTTCGTCGTTTGCCCTCTTTCCTTTTCTGCCCTTCCTCCCTTTCCCCAAACACATTCGGGACCAAGCCGGCATCATGAAGAAGCCGTCCGCCTCCGCGATCAAGAAGCGGTTTACGTCGCTGCATTCATGGGAGCTTCCCAAGCAGACGGGCGCGGTGGCGCCGCCAGAAGTCTGGGTGAGTGAGAGAGAAGAGGCGAGAGAGAGGACGCGAAGAAAGAGAAGAGAATGAACGGGAGAGAAGATGGAAAACAGGAGACGAGAATAACACTAAAAGAAAGGAGGACCTCGCTAACCTGCCAGACCAACAAAGATATGGATCCCACACCGGTGGAGGACCAGACATGGAACATCTACAGCATCATGGCGTACTGGGCCACTGACACGATCAACCTGGGCACGTGGGAGACGGCCTCGAGCATCCTGGCCGTGGGCCTGTCATGGCGCGAGGCCATTCCGTGCATGGTGGTGGGAACGTTCTGCGTGGCGGTGCCGATGGTGCTGAACGGAGCGATTGGCGCCAAGCTGCATGTACCCTTTTCGGTGGTCACGACGTCGTCGTTTGGCTACTACCTGCGCTACTTTTGTATTGTGTCGCGTGCGATTCTGGCCATGTTCTGGCTGGGCATCCAGGGCGCGAACGGTGCCCAGTGCATCACGATCATGTTGTCGGCCTGGGCGCCGTCGTATTCGCGGATCCCGAACCACTTGCCGGACAACGCGGGCATCACGACAGTCGGCATGTGCTCGTATTTCCTGTTCTGGCTGATCCAGCTGCCACTGCTGCTGATCCACCCGACGAAGCTCAAGCCCATCTTCTGGATCAAGCTGGTCGGCGCGCCGATTGCGGCCATTGCGACCATGGGCTGGTGTCTGCACAAGGCGGGCGGCGGCGGCGACATCTTCAAGCTGCGGGCGGAGCTGACGGGGTCTGCGTATGCCTGGAAGTGGCTATCGTGCATGACGTCGGTGACGGGTTCGTGGGCCACGCTGGCCTGCAACATTCCTGATTTTACACGGTATGCGCGGTCGGCCAACGGCCAGTTCGTCCAGCTGCCCTTCCTGCCGATGATCTTCACCGTGTGCGGCGTGCTCGGCATTGTGACGACGTCGGCCACCAAGGTCTTCGTCGGCGAGTATCTGTGGAACCCGCTGGACATCGTGACGCTGTGGCTGGACATGGGCTCTGGCGGCCGGTGCGCGGCCTTTTTTGCGGCACTCGCCTGGTACATCGCGCAGGTCGGCACTAACATCACGGCCAACTCCATCTCGGCGGCCAACGACCTGACGGTGCTGTTCCCGCGCTGGGTCAACATCAAGCGCGGCTGCATGATCGCGGCCGTGGTGGCCGGCTGGGTGCTGGTGCCCTGGAAGATTCTGAGCTCGGCCGACACGTTCCTGGCCTTTATGGGTGGCTACTCGGTCTTCTTGGCGCCCATCTCGGGCATCATGGCCTGCGACTACTGGCTGGTCAAGCGCACGCACTTGGACATCCCCGGGCTATACGACCCCAACGGCCGCTACAGCTACAAGTACGGCTGCAACTGGCGCGCGGCCGTCGCCTTTCTGGTGCCGGTCGCACCTCTGTTGCCTGGTCTGGCGCTCAGCATCAGCGGCGAGGACAAGATCCACATTGGCTCGGGCGAGACCAACCTGTACACCTTCAACTGGCTGTTTGGCTTTGTGTGCTCCATCGTGCTGTACACGGGTCTTAGCTATGCGTTCCCCGACAAGCGGTCACTGCTGACGGACACGGTCTGGGCCAAGGACGCGGCTGCCATTGACGGCGTGCGCGAGACGGGCAGCGACATTGAGAAGTCGGGCGGCAGCCTCGCAGGCGTGCAGCCAGTGGACGAGATCAAGTACTAGGTGCGAGGACGGAGAACGAGACATGTAACTTGCTATCGAGATACCCAGGAAGATAATACAGCATGCTGTGAATGGTGCCTGTGGCCGGAGATTTGACACGTGCATTGTTGATGATGTAGGCGTATTCAGGGAGAGCTATTGGATTGTGCAGTTCCCTAGTTCCGGCCGTTGTATGTCTCTTTTGAGGAGCGAGTGCAGGTCGTAATTTTCTTTGTGCTGTGTGTTCGACGCCTATTTGGACTACCAACAGCGCCGGATTGGTGCTGCCACCTACCTCAAAGAGAGGCTGTTTGCGGAAGCACGTACAGGATCAGAATATTTAAAGGACGACACCTATAGCTAATGTCTGAGGAGCCAGTTCAGCATCACCACACGCTCTGTATATGAAATTCTTCACACCACGACACATTACATCACGACATGGCTTGGTGGTTTCTTAAACGGGCTGGCTCAGCCACCCAGAAGGCTTCACCTGAGGACCAGGATCAGGACCGAGACAAGAACCAGCCGGTCCAAGCCACAAACCCGGACTACATCCCACCCATTCTCTTCCCCAACGACAGATGCCTCAACCCGCAGCCGCCGATGGAGGGGGAAGAGGAGACGGAGGAAAAGGACGAGCTGAATCTGGCGGGCAAGCCCATTGTTCTCGAGGAGTTCAGGTCCATCAAATACGTTAAAACGCCCCCCAACCTCAGCTTCCAGGTGGACGCGGGCAAGCCTGAGCCACTGTCTCGAGGGGCCGCCGAAAAGGAATACACGGGACCCAAGTTGTCCATCGACAAGGTGATCGCAGAGGTCTACGAGCGCTTTAAATATGGGCTGGACGACCGCTACCAACGCGGCGGCGGCTATGTCCCGACACATGTGTCCTACCACATTGGCCCGTACCCCATCCAGCGCGTGCCGCTGCCGTCGTACAACCTGTTCGTCCACAAGGCCAGCAACAAGCTCAAGCGGCTGCCAGCCGTGCGCGGCTCGCTCTTCCACAGCGACGCCGAACGCACCAAGATCGTCGCCGTCGAGCTGTTTGAGCGCCTGCAGAACCACTGGGTCAGCTGTCCATACCACGGCTGCCAGGCGCGCTTTGTGGCCACCGACGATGCGGCCATCCAGCAGCACCTGCGCTCGGTGCATGCGGCCGTGCAGTGCAACTTTTGCAGCCAGACGTACCTGGCGACGACGACGGTGGCGCAGAAGATGGCGCATCTAGCAACGGCGCACGCCGATCTGTTTTCGGCCGGCGAGACCTCGCGGCGGATGCTGGCCGAGTACGACGCGGCCCAGGCGTGGCCGGCGATGCAGGCGGAGGGGGAGGACGGCCGTGGGCTGAAGCAACGGACGCCCAAAATGGAGACAAAGGCAGTGAACGCGGGCTCTGGTCCATCTCTGTTTATTGATAGGCAGGAGAGAGCTCAGCGGGTGGATACGGCCGGAAGACGCCTCGTGCACGCTGGAAAGTTGCCTACCGTGGCATCCGAAGAGGAAGACGAGGAGGAGGGTGAGGGAGAGGATAGCGAGGAGGGTGGGGCAGAGGATAGCGAGGAGGGTGGGGGAGATGATAGCGATGAGGGTGGGAGCGATGCCGACGGGGAGAACGACGAGGTGAACGACGAGGAGAACGACGAGGACGAGAATGAGAGCGAGGACGCGGAGGAGAGCACCGACGGCGAGAACGAGGTCAGCAGCAGAGTCCCGCGACCCACTGCACGACGAAAGCCCGTGGACAGCGCCTACAAGTTCACACCCGACGACGAGAGCTCGACGGACAGCGGCTCCAGCGGCTCGACGGAAACCGGGGACGAGGCCCCGGGCAGCGGCCCACAGAGACGCAAGGGCACGGTGCACCGACGCCACTTGGTGGCCCCCGACCGCACGTACCACCCGGTGCGGGCGCGCCAGAAGGACGACTACGCAGACGACCTGGACGACGAGCTGCGGCGGTCGGCGACGCCGGAATGGAGCTGGGACGCGACAGATCCGGCGGGGAGGCGGAAGCGGGTGGTGCGGGAGCGGTCGGGGATGGGGAGCAACAAGCGCAAGGCCGAGGAGGGGGCGGGGGGGGGGGAAGGGAGCCGGGGGGGCGCTAAGAGGATGCAGCGGTGAGGGGAGGGTGTAGAATTTGGAATATCGAAGAGTGGGAGTAGGAGGATGAGGTGAGGAAGAGGGGAGGGTGAGGGGGATGACAGGATATTTGAGCGGCGTTTTGTCCCGTAATTGTATTTTAGCTGTCAATGTCTTCTGTAGTCGTATAGCTCTCTGAGCTGCTTCGTGCAATGTCCTTGAACTGTGAATGGGTTGCCGCCAGCTGGACTGTTCGTTGGCTGAGGTCGATAGCGTGTAAGTGGAGAAGCTCGAGGACACCACGGCTCGGCAGTCGGCACCAGCTGGCTGGTCAGCCCCAGAGCTACGGTCTACAGCGTGTACGCGCTATACCGACTATGCAACGAACGCGCTAGCAAACCCCAAGCAAAAGCACACGGCAATCATCGGCTTGCCCCCGACAGCCGGCTCAGCGCGTGCACCGCGAGGTCGGCCGCCAGTTCCACGTTCTCTGCTGTCCATTTGTCCTTTTCCTCTCGTCTCTCATTCCTGTCTGGGCTCTCGTGTTTTCTGCCTCCGCTCGTGTCGGCTTCTCCTCTCTGCTCTCCTCGTGTTTGCCTTCGTCTAGCCTCTTCTGCCTCCGCGTCTCTTTCCACCTTCCTTTTTCTCCTCCCCCTCTCCCACCTCCACCTCGCCGAAGCATGCTCCCGCGGCTCTCACTTCCGCTGCCTCCACTGCCTATCTGCGAGAGCCGGCGTTGGGCTTCTCCGACCACGGCCTTTCCTGCAGCAGCTGCCCGATTGGTGCAGGGGGCCACAGCTTCAGGGCTGCGAGACCTGCGAGACAGACCTGCGAGACCCGCTGTACCACAGGCCGGCCAGGCCAGGGCACAGAGCGATAGCCGGCTGCTCTTTGGGACATGAATCGTCGTGGGAGCATCTGTTTGGCAGCGATCTTTGATCGTAACTATCTTCCCAACTGGTATTGTCCATAAGAGCAGTGACTAAACCTGCACCTTCTCGTATGGGCACTGTCGCGTCCACCACGCCTTCCTCCATTCGCCGGCCACGCCTCGCCTATCTTATCAGCAATCAACGCGGCCCTGCTCTTGCCAGAAACAGTCGAACGGCTTACGGCTTGACCGACTTTCTGGTCGGCGTGTTCTGTCTTCTTCCGACGTTTTGTGTCCTGTCCTGGCTCTGTCATCTTTCACCTGTCTCACCTGGCATGGATCGATAAGCACGTCAACAGGCACGCGCTCCACCATGGCCTCTAAAGCTTCTGCTTCGGCTTCGACCGCTCTGCAACGAGCAACTCGCCGATTTGTTTCTCCATCTACGCGTCCACATCTTCGAGATCTTCGAGATCTTCGAGGTCTTCGAGATATCGATACTGTGTCCCGTTGGCGACCACCACCATCGAACACGGTTTTCAATGGTCGCCGATCCACAACCCAGCCGGGCTTCGACCGGAACAGCTTACGACACCGATATCCCGCTTGGACGGCAGCGCGAGCCTTTTCGTCGACCTCGCCGATATATACGCCACAAACACACACACAAGAGACGGCCACATCGCCGGATGATAAAAGCCACAGTCCGGCGGCGCCCCGAGGCAATAATACCCTGACTTTGTTGGCGGGCGTCGGCGTGGTGTCGGCTGTTTTTGTGCTCGCGCAGCCGCTTGCTGTGGACGCCGTGCCAGCCCATGGCGGCATTGAGACGATAGATCAAGGCAGAGAAGACAAGAAAACTTCGGACTTGGCTCCAGCTCCGGCTCCGGCTCCGACGGCCGGTGATGCCCGGGACCCGTCTCTGCCGCGATATCGCCTGGCGGACATACGGCAGCACCACGGGGCTGACTCGGATGCGCCGTGGGTCACGTCGGGCGACAAAGTGTACGACATTACAGACTGGGTGGCAGCGCATCCCGGCGGCGAGGTCATCTTGCGGGCGGCCGGGGGCTCCATCGACCCCTACTGGAACATCTTCACCATCCACAAGGCGCCGCACGTGTACGAGATCCTCGCACAGTACCTGATTGGGCTCGTCGACGCTGCGGACCTTGTGGACGGCCAACCGGCCGCCGAGAACATCGAAGACCCGTTTGCACGAGATCCAGAACGCGATGGCCGGCTCCAGACGCACACAGCTCGACCATGCAATGCCGAGCCGCCGCGCACGGAGCTCACACGCGACTTTGCCACGCCCAACGAGCTCTTTTACGTGCGCAACCACATGTGGGTGCCGGTGGTCGACGGCGAAGAGGCGGCTGCGGCCCACCGGCTGACAGTGGAGCTGCCGGACGGCGATGTGCGGAGCTATACTTTGGCCGAGCTGCGTGCGCGGTTTCCGGTGCATCGCGTGGCGGCCGTGCTGCAGTGCTCCGGCAACCGGCGGAGCGACATGACACGGCACGTGGGCCCAACCAACGGTTTGCAATGGGGCGTGGGGGCGATCAGCAACGCCGTGTGGGAGGGGGTGCTGCTCCGAGATGTGCTGGCCGATGCTGGGCTGCGGACGGCCTCGGGGACGGGGGCCGGGATTAGCTCCGGGGCGAAGGTGAGCTGCGGCTCCGGGACCGACTCCGGGACCGACTCCGGGGCCGAAGGGACGCCTGCCGACCAGCTGCATGTGCAGTTCTCCGGGCTGGAGGCGTATGGAGCCAGCATTCCGCTTCCTGTGGCCCTCGATCCCCGCGGCGACGTGCTGCTGGCCTTTGGGATGAACGGGGCGCCGCTGCCGCGCGACCACGGGTTCCCGCTGCGCGCGGTGGTGCCCGGCCACGTGGCGGCACGGTCGGTCAAGTGGCTGTCGCGGATTGTGGTGGCCGACGAGGAGTCGCCGAGCCAGTGGCAGCGGCGCGACTACAAGCTGTTTGGGCCCAACGAAGGCAGCGGCGCGGACTGGGCCAAGTACCCGGCGATCCAGGAAATGCCGGTGACGAGCGCTGTGACGGGCGTCTGGGTGGGCCGAGACTCGATCCGGAGGGCGGCCCTGAGCGGAGCGCCGGTGCTCGAGCGGCCGGCCAACGGAGACGGCGACGGAGCCCGAGCGGCACCAGGTGTTCGAGATCGGAAAGCCTGGCAAAACGCCCATTTGGCGCACGGTTCTGCGTGCTCGGCGTCGTGCGAACCCATCGCCGTCACCGGCTATGCCTATTCGGGCGGCGGCCGCGAGATTGTGCGCGTGGACGTCAGCGTGGACGGCGGCCGGACGTGGGACCAGGCCGAGCTGCTGGACCGGCGGCACCGGGACGGCGCGGAGGAGGACGGCCTCGTCAATCGCGGGTCACGTGACTGGGCGTGGAAGCGGTGGCGGTACACGGGACGGTGGCACGACAGCCCGGATGCGTGTGCCGACATCGTGGTCAAGGCCATAGACAGCGCCTACAACACGCAGCCAGAGCAGCACGACGGCATCTACAACGTGCGCGGCAACCTGGCGACGGCGTGGCACCGGGTGCGGGTGTGTCGGCGGGGGACGACCTGGGCGGATTCGACGAGCAGCGGATGTGGATTCCGTTGACGGCAGAGGTACATAAAGAGGTATATAGAGAGGCACATAGATTACGCGTGCCTTTGTCACGCAGCCCATGATAGGTAATGAATGCATTCAAAAACGACCTGTTCGTCTTCTATCTCTTCCTGTCCCGTACACGTCGCTCTGTCCACCGCCTCTACTCTACTCGTCATCGTCGTCGTCCTCCTCCTCGTCCTCCGCCCCCGTAAAGTACTCAAAGTCCTCCGGCACCGGGGCCTCCTCGCCGTCGCTGTCGTCGTCGTCGTCGACGCGCTCGGCCGCGTTGACAGCAGCAGCAGCGGCAGCACCCGCAGCGCCACCGCGCGCAGGCGTTTGCGGGTTCAGCAGGCCGAAACTGCCGGCGCCGCCGCCCTCGGCGTCGCCCAGCTCGCCAAAGAAACGAGCCGCATTGCGCGCACCCAGGACGCCCTGCGAGCTGTTGAGCAGATCCGAAATGGCCTGCATGTCCGACATGCCCGGCTGTCCCTGCAGCGCCCGCGTAAGGTCGCGCAGTGCGTTCCGGCTGTCACGCACGCTCGAAGCCGTACCGGCCGCGCCTCCCGCGGCGCCTCCGGCCGCGCCGGCCACAGTGACGCCGGCCACGGGGGCGCGCTCAATGGTCACCTTCTTGAGCTTCTCCTCGACCAGCGCCTTGGGCTCGTCGGGCTGGGTGTCGAGCAGCAGAAGAGGGCCGCCAGTGGGCTGTGTCATGGTTAGCGGGTGCGTGCAGGTCAGAGAGGCGCGTCCGTCCCGTCCCAACTCACCTTCTTCACAGGCTTGTAGCGCCCGGTGGCAAAGCTAATGTACTTGAGCTGGCCCGGCAGCACGCGCGACATGTTGTCGATCTCGTAGCCGACCTTTTCCTTTTCGGCCTTCTCGGCCTTCTCGGTCTTGTCGCTCTTCTCGGTCTTGTCGGTCTTGTCGGCCTTGTCGGTCTTCTTCGCCCCGGGCGCGTCGTCGGTGGCGTCCTTGGCGTCCTTCTTGTCGCCGTCCTTGTCGTCATCGACGTCCATCTTGTCGGCCTCGGCCGCCGGAGCAGGCGTCGTGGCACTGCCCGGCTTGACGGTGTCGACGTCCATGCTCTCGCGGCGGGCGGCGCGCTCTTTGCGCTGTGCGCGGCGCTTCGCCTGCGCGGTGGTCGACAGAATGGCGGTGGCAATTAGGGCCGGGCCCTCCTCGGTCTTGACCTCCTGCTCCGGCGGGTAGTCGAACAGGCTGGGCCGCGTGGCGCTGTGGAACTGGAAGCGCGGAATGTCGAGGTCGGCGTCGAGGCCGATGATGGAGGTGGGGCTGAAGCTGAGGGCCAGAAAGTGCGTAAACGGGAACCAGTACCAGTACTGCGTGAAGACGGCCATGCCCACGATGCCGGCCATGTTGAGGTTGCCGGTCTGCGTCTGCAGGCCGATGGTGCAGTTGCGGCCGCCGGCGTCGATGATGCCCAGCGCCAGCGACGCGCCAAACTTGGTCATGGCGTCCTCGTGGCGGTCGCCCACGACCTTGCGCAGCGTCTTGCGGATGGCCGCCACCTTGGGGTTCATGGCCTCGTTCTGCTGCACCAGGATCATGGCCAGCGCAATCAGCGCGCCCTGGCGCACAAAGTCCGTGGGGTCCTTCATCATGGGCTCTAGCAGGTCGATGGCCTCGTCCAGCCCCGTGCCGGCACACGAAATGCCCAGCGCCATGGCCGAGCCGTAGCGCACGTGCGGGTTGTACGACTCCGACAGTAGCTCCACCATGCGCGGCACGCTGCCCGGCTTGCGGAATAGGATGAAGCCTAGGCTCATCACGGCGATGCGCCGCACGTCGTCGCTGACGTCGCTGACCGCCGTGTGCAGCAGCTTGCGGATCGCCTTGTTGCTGCCCGTGCCGCAGTACGCCAGCGCCACCGTCAGAATGCCGCCGTACCGCAGCGTCGGGTCCGCGTCCTTGAGCAGCGCCTCGATCATGCTGTCCGCCCCCTCCTGCCGCCCGTACATGATCAGCGCCATGCCCAGCGCACACCCGCGGATCGTCTTCTCGTGCGACGTCTCGTGCGCATACGCAAACATGGCCTGCAGCGCCTCCACGTGGCCCGTCCCCAGCATGATCAGGCCCATCGCCAGCCCCATCGCCTCGCCGTTGAGTGCCGAGTCCGCGTGCAGCACCAGCTTCAGCGACTCGAACAGGCTCTCGTCGCCCGTCGCCATACCGGCAATGCCCAGGCCCAGCGCGCCGCCGTGCTGGATCACCTCGTCGTCCGCCGCGTTGAACACGTCGCGCAGAAAGCCCAGCGCGTCCGCGCCGTGGTTCGCGTGGATCAGCCCGAACGCGTACAGCGCGCCGCCCTGGCTGAACGGCGAGCCCGTCGTGTTCAGCCGGTCCCCGCCCACCCGCGGCATGTACGGCTCCAGCAGCTTGCGCGCCTGCGTGATGTTGCCGCGGTGGATCACGCCCAGCGCCGCCGTCGCCGTGAACTTGGACCAGTTGACCGCCTTGCCCAGCCACTCGAGGTTGTCGCGGAAGAACTTGTCGTGCGTCGTGCCCGCGTTCATAAACGCGTTGCAGAACGTCACCGCCGTGTGGAAGATCGAGTTGCGGCCCTCCAGGCTGTCGCGCACGCGGTTGAGGATGCTGATGTCCGCGTGGTTGTTGCGGAACAGGAATTCCACGTTCAGCTGGATGGCCTTGCTGCCGTCCAGGATCTCGCGGATGTTGTCGTACGCCTTGCCCTGCTTGTCTTCCGGCTCGTCGTCCTCGGAGTCCTCGGAGTCCTCGATGCCGGCCTTGGTCGCGCCGTCCTTGCTGTCCTTGCTGTCCTTGAGCAGGGCGTCCGACTCTGACGCCTCGGCCTCATTGTCGCCCCCCTCGGCGTCCTTGGCCGCCGCCTTCTCCTCCTTCTCGCCCTTGTCCGTCTTCTCCTTCTTCGGCTTCTTCGGCTTCGACGCCGGCAGCGCCCGGATGACCTTGCCCAGGAACTCCTGCGTGCCGTTGTCGTACAGGTCAAACGCAATCTGGTACGCAATCGCCAGCGGCTCGCGCGCGCCCTTCTGCACTAGCGTCTGCAGCAGCGCCGACGCCTGCTCGTCCGCGTTCAGGTACACCACGCACTTGGCAATAGCAAAGTAGTCGGGGTGCGGGATCTCGCTCAGCAGGTCCAGGATCAGCTCCAGAATCTCCGTCCGGAACCCGCGCTCCTGGATAATGTCCATGCAGATGCCCAGCACGTACTCCATCAGGTCTTCCGCCGCCCCAGGCGCCCCCGTGTCGGCCGCCTTGCCCTTGCCCGCCTTGGCGTCTTCGCTGGCACGCTTGATCACCCGCCGAAGCACCGCCAGGTTGCGCGCCTCCACCGCGATGCCCACCACCTGCCGGTAGCGCCCGTCCTCCAGGCACTGCGAGAAGAGTCGCTCAATCGCCCGCCCGAGCGCCATCTTGGTCTGCCGGTCCGGCTGCTGCAGCAGCGCGCCCGACCGGCCCTCCTTGCCGCCGCCGCCGCCGCCATTCGCCGATGCGCTGATGATGCTGTTGTTCTCCGTCGTCGACGCGCGCGACAGCAGCGACTTCGACGGCAGCGTCGACTGCGAAAACGGCGTCGTCGGCGACATCACAGCCGCCGCTCCCTCGGCGCTCCAGCCCAGCAGGCTCGTCTCGATCGACGGCCGCAGCGCAGCCTCCTCCGCTGCCGTGGCGGCTGCCGCCGACTTGTGCACCGGCTTGGCCGGCTTGCGGTCGGCCAGACACGTCGCAATGTACTGGTCGATGCAGCGCGAGATAATCGTCTCCTCGAACTCGCCCGGCTGGTCCAGCTTGAACAAGTCGCCCGCCGCCAGCGCAAACGTCATGCTGTCGCTGTACTCCTGCAGGTGGTAGTACACCTTGGCCAGCACCAGGGCTGCCAGCTGCCGCTCGGGGAACTGCTCGTCTTCGAAGAGGGCCTCACTATGCACCGTTAGCAGCTGACTGCACCGCACTCCGTCACCTCACCACATACATCTCGTTGACGGCGCCCGCCACCTCCGTCCACACGGTGTCGATGTCATCGTTGAGCGTGTTGAGCGCAAACACCTTGAGCTCCGGCTCCTCGTCCGACAGGAAGCCGAGCACGCCCGACGCAGTCACGAGGCCAGGCATCTTGAGGCCGTTGAGCGTTTGTTTGGGGTGGAGGGATGCACCGAAAAGGAACAGTGCCCACGATGCGAAGAAAGGGAAGGAAAAAAAGAAAGCAGCAAAAACGGGGAGAAGGGCCAAGAGTTCACGGCAGATGCAGTCTATCTCACGCAATGGTCGATGCCCGATGCCCGATGCGCGTGATGCTGGTGTGTTGATGTGGAGGAGGGCAAAAACAGACGGAAACGAAGAGAAGCCAGAAGCACAAGAAACAAGCGCGCGGCCGCCATCCACGTCAGGCACAGCTCTGCCTAGCCGACGGAGCTGCTGCACGGCACACTAGTCCGCATCCGGACAGGCGCATCCGTCACGTGACGTCCTCCAGACTCGTACGGCCGTGGAATCGAGCCACGAAGACGATGCGGTGCGCAGTATTGTTCGTGAGGAAGTATGCCAGTCTTGCTTTATGGTCGCGGGAGCAGAGGCCTCTTCGCTGCGTAGATGCTTTGCCATCCCAGAATGAGTCCTCCCATGCGCCGTAGACGTGGCAGTGCCGTCCTGTTAGTGTTGCTATGGGAAACACACTAATTCCTTAACAGCGCTGAGGAGCGCTGTAGCAGCGTATCTTAGCACACCTAAGATGCTACCAAAGAGCGCTAGAACACGCAGAGACTACCAGGAAAAAAGGATAGTTGCAAGCAGACGAAATTTGAGCGACGATCCTGCGAGCTGCTCCCTTTCAGTTTCGTTGTCCCCTTGGTCCCCTTGCTGTCCACGCCCACCGCCAGCGATGCCCTACTGAGAGCGGTTCTGCCGACGGCTGCCATCCTTTTGACCTGCTGGCTTCTGGTCCCCGATTTTCCCCATCGATTCCATCGCCGTTGGGCCTCTTTTTGCGCGCGACCGTGGATGTGATTGCGCCTCTTTTTTCCGTCTGGCTTCTTTGGCTTCGGCCCATCTCGATCTCGACCTCGACCGGAACTGTCCAAATACAACTCCTACCATACGCGCCAACACGGCAGATGGTGCAGACAGCTTTTTGACATCGAAAGCAGCTCCTGTGCGAGCACGACCGCATCGCCAACGCGTGCCGACGGCCCTCTACTTTAGGCGATAGTTTGCGCCTCTGTTTTTGCACCACGGCGAATGCGACGGCTTGCGATTCCACCGGCGCATTGCCATTGGATCCAACGCGTTCACACAAGCTTCTGCCTGTGTCCGCCGTCTCTCTTCCGCTTCTCACGCCGCCGCTCCCGTAGGCTAACGGGAGACGCAGCCTCGAAACGTCTCTCCGCCCCGTCTCCCATCCGCCCACCATGCTGAAGCTCACGTCGCTGCTCAACGACGAGGGCTCGTCGAACGCGCAGCCGAAGCCGTCACCGACGTTGCAGCAACAGCAGCAGCAACAGCAGCAGCAACAGCAGCAGCAACAGCAACCGCCCTCGACGCCCGTCCAGACCAGCTCGGCTAGTGCGTTCCGGGACTACAGCAGCTCCGTCCACGCTTCTCCGGGCCCGATGCACGACTACATCGGCAACCAGCACACGCCGTCGGCAGCCTATGCATCCCCGGGCGCCGTTCCCGGCCAGTTTGGCAGCCGGCCTGCACCACCGCCGCTGCAGCCGCCGTCTGCCGCCGATTTGCGCTCCCCCAGCTCCGGACCTATTCCCGGACCCTCGCCGTACCGGCACACGCCGAGCAGCTCCGTGAGCGGCGGCAGCAGCGGCTACCCCTTTCCACCATCGCAGCCGCCCTCGGCCTCCAGCCCCGTGCAGCACCATCAGTATCCGCCGTCCAACGCGTATAACTCGGCCCGCGACAGCTACTCGTCCGCTTCTCAATCCGCCGGTCCTCCGCCCGGATCCGCCGCTTCCTACGGGCCCCAGACGCCCGGCGGCAGCAGCTCGCAGTACCCGCCTCACCAGCGCACGCAGTCTGGCTACTCGACGCCGACGCCCACTTCGGCGCAGGCGCCATACGGCCATCCGTACGCGCAAGGCAGTCCGGTGATGGCAAATCGGCCTCCGCCGCCACACCCATCGCACGCATCTCATCCGTCGCACCAGCTGCACCCGTCGCTCCCATCGCACCCATCACACCCATCACACTCCTCTCACTACCAGCAGCCGCCCTTTGACGCTGCGCGTCATCCGTCACAGCCGCCGACGCCGTTGGGCCCGCCTTTGACGGCCGCACAGAGAGCACCGTCCGCGGGAGCTGTGTATCCGCCGCAACACCAGCCGCAAGACGCACAGAAACAGCCGTCGAGCCCTCTGCAGCAGCGGCAGCCTTCCGCGCCGTCTGGCTACTACCACAAGCCGTCACAGACACAGCAATACCAGCAGCAGCAGCAAGCTCAACAGGCGCAGCGACAACTCTCTCAGCCACCGCAACAGCCACAACAACAGCCACAGCAGCAACCACAGCAACCACAGCAACAACAGCAACTACAGCAACCCCATCCGCCCCATCAACCCCCTTACGCCTCCTCCACTAATCCCAACGCCCACGATTCCCGCGCCTCGTTTGCCGGCCAGGGCTACGCCGGTCCGGCTGCCGAGTTTCACCGGAGGTCCCAATCCCAAAGCGACCGAGCTCGCAGTGTCAGCGTGAGCCCCAAAACACGCGTCTCGAGTCTGCCCAGCTCAGCGGCCGACTCAGATCCGGCTCAGCAGCCGCAGCCGCAGCAGCTGCGCACCGCCATGGACGTGGACCGGCCGAGCCAGCAGCCATCCGGCCCACCGGCCAAGCGGAAACTCGACGAGCGCGACCTGCACCCTGACGAGATGGACCGCAAAGAGGTACGCCGGCCGGCGCCGTTTGAGAGTCCGAACGGGAAGCCGACACAAGCACAAGCACAAAAACCTAGCAAGAAACGCTACACAGATGTGCCGGTTTGGGCACGGCACTACGACGGCGGGCCGCTAAACAAGCCGAATTTCATCGTGCACAAACCCGGTCCGCCCGGCCAAGCTCACACCAACGGCAAACGCGAGACCGTGGCCCCGAGCTCGCACCCCAGCCAGCACACGTCGCGCCACACGTCGCCCGAGACCGCGCGCAATCCGTCGGCAGCGGCCTCAGGGGCAGCGCCAGCACCGGCAGAGGCGTCGGCGGCTGCGGCTGCGGCTGTGGCTCCGGCTGTGGCTGCGGCTGCGTCAGCAGCTCCGGCGGCAGCTCCGGCTCCGGCCCCGGCCCCGGTTTCAGCAGCTCCGGCGATCGACCCCCGTCTGGCCCTTCTTGGCCCCTGGGAAGAATCCATCACCGGCGACAAGCCGTTTGACGAGGTTACGCGCAAGGTGGCCGACTTTCTCTACCTCAACGTGGTCAGCAACCCGAACATGGTTGAGATTCTGGGGCTCGGCGTGCAGTTTGAGATCGAGGCCAAGCTGGGCACTCTCATCAGCAAGGAGACCAACCAGCGCGTCGCGTTGCCGGTGGCATCCGAGTGTGTGCTGCAGGATAACGGGCGCATCACCTTTAAGAGCAGCATGGTGGAGGTGAGTTTGTCTTTTTCCTCGTCCTCGTCCTCATCCT
>LLKO01000024.1:213482-236211 GCA_001513895.1 Graphilbum fragrans
TCGTCCTCGTCCTCGTCCTCGTTCCTCGTTTGTCGTTCCTCTACGTGTTCTAATCCCCAGACCCAACACAAAAACTACAACGAGTTCCTCAACGCGCTCGTCTTCGAGACGGACGCGCGCAATCCTGCCAATGCCGGCCGTCCCAAGCCGCGCGTGCCTATCCAGTACAAGCACCGCCGCGAAGTCGACCGCTTCTTCGAGCTGCCCACTGAGCTGCAGGACCGCCTACCCGCCTGTGTGCGCACGCTCATCCCCCATCGCCATTCCGTCAAGGTGCGCGTGACCTACGACAAGAAGACCCACGACGTCCTCGCCAAGATCGTCAAGGCCCGCGTCGGCGACCTCAACATCTTCTTCCCCGACTCGCCCCTCGACTGCCGGGTCAGCGTCAACCTCGAAATGGCCTGGGAGGGCCCTGTCGACGAGATCGAGCGCATGGCCGCCGCCACCAACCGCGAGCGCCAGCCGGACCGCGAAAAGGACCGTCTCAGCTACAGCCAGAGCCACTACCAGATTGACCTGACCCAGGTGACCTACAAGGTGCAGGGGCCGAATGTGAGTGCGGCGTGCTTTCCGCCCTTTTGTGGCAACACGGCTGACAAACAGAAACTGGAGCGCGAGGAAAAAGAGCACGAGCTCGAGATCGAGCTGGCCCCCGGCATGGTCATCGAGCAGGGCCGCCGCGCTGCCCAGGGCGAGCCGCACGCATACCAGGAGCTGGTCGAGGGACTCATCGACAACGTGCGCATTCTAGCCCGGCGAGCACGGATATAGGTGTCCCCCGGGGAAAGCCAGGCACGCAAGACGGGATGCAGCCGAAGAGAAACGAAGCGGCCGACACCGGCCAATGCACACCAAAACACGCAAACAAACCAAGGAAACCAGACAAACCAAACAGGCCGTACAAAAACGGTCTGCTGGGACGAACACGGGCTCGGGCATTCGGGGGTAAAAACGGCCAGGGGTTGGCGGATTAGAAGGGTCTGCGTTGAGATATTTTGTTTTATTTTTTTATTTTTTATATTTTTTTTCTTTACATTTTTCCTTTCTCGTTTTGCCTTTGCTTTCGATAGGGTTGGTGGTGCTGTTGGCGACAACAGCGGCTACTGGGGTGTCGGTATTGATTATTCCTTGTTTCGGTTCATTTTCCTTACTTGTTCTTTTTTGGTTAGAACGGATGGATGGGTGTCTTTTCTTTTGCAGCAGAAGCTGTCTGTTTTCTTTTGTGCCGGTGGGCTTTTTAATGATTTATTCGGGTTATCTGATGCGTTCCGGCGTGGTGCCGTTCAAATAGGCTCGCAATAAGCGGTGTCGCGTGGCATCGTATTGTGCTGTGACTCTGGCCTGACTGACTTGGACTGCATAACGGACTGATCCGTGTGATTTGCCCGAGACGAGGCTCCGACGCCGATATTTGGCCCAACAGTTGATGCACCCTCAATGACATTGAAAAACCACACTCGTCTACGTCGGCCCAGGTGGGATGCCGGCAGCCACTATTACCAAGCACGAGAGCTGACGGAGCTGTCGCTAGCCTTTACCCGCCGCCCCAAAGGGCTCAAGGCCCCAAAAACCCGATGCAAGTGCCGGCTAGAGCTAGTTCGGCCTGCTGTCGCCATTTATGGTCCCGACCGCGTCAACGATCCGCTTGCAGCTGGCCGCACTCGTAGCTGTGGCCAGCGGTTTAGCCGGAAATGCAGTGCACTGTGATGCGTGTTCAGGATTGCTTGTGCGTCGTACATGGACTGGGAATAGATGTAAATGTGGCCAGAAAAGGGCCTGGAAAGCAATAGCAAGATACACACCCACAATGGCAAAAGCAGCATTCCAACCCTCCCAAATATGACAGCACCATCTTGAAGACAGACGCCCAATTCAAAACCAGGCCGATCCCATCCATCACCACATTGTCTCCGGTCCTCCCCACTTGCCGACATGGCGAGCTCCCCTCCAGCGGCGCCACGCACTTGGAGCATAGCTGTGGCGTGCCTGTGCCTCCTCATTCCGCCGCTGTACCTGGCGGCGTCGTCGTCATCGCTGGCATCGACACTGTCCTTTCCGGTACGTGCTATCTGCTGTGAGGCCTTGCTGGACTCCGTGATTCTGCCGCCTTCTTGCCTCATCTTGGGCAGTCAAGCGTCTGTACTGGTTGCATCAGGTAGTTGGGGTATTTGCTGTGCATATCATTCGAGCGTTTGAGGCTATACTCCGATCCATCGCAAGCTACACGTATACATGTGTACATATATACATATATACGTATATATATACCGGCTACCCCCACCTCTCCCGGCCACCAGTCTTCCCCTCCCTCGTCTGTATCTGCATCTCCTGCATCCATTGACCACCCAGTCTCTATTTCCACAACACAAAATGGCCATCAAGACTGTTGCCGTCGCCGGAGTAAGTACTGCCTGACGAGAGTGTGACTGCTGTCGTATGCATGACGCCCCCTAACACGGCAACCAGGGCACCGGCACTCTGGGCAAGCACATCGTCGAGCAGCTCGTGCAGGCGGGCTTCACGGTGACGATCCTGACGCGCGACAGCAGCAAGGTGACGCTGCCGGCAGGCGTGGCAGGCGCCAAGACGGTCGACTACAAGTCGGTGGGCTCGCTGCAGCCGGCGCTCGCGGGCCAGGACGCCGTGGTGTCGGTGCTGGGCTCGCTGGCGGCGGGCGAGCAGAAGCCGCTGGTGGAAGCCGCGGTGGCGGCGGGCGTGCAGCGCTTCATCCCGTCCGAGTTCGGCGTCAACACGCGCAAGGCGCGCGGCTCGACGCTCGGCGGCATTCTGGCGGCCAAGGTGGCGACGGTCGACCTGCTGATCGAGAAGGCCGAGGCGTCGGGCGGCGCGTTCACCTGGACCGGCATCAGCCCGGGCCTCTTCACGCGCTGGGGCCTCGACAACGGCTTCTTCGGCTTCGACTTCGCCGCGCGCACGGCCACCGTCTTCGACTCCGGCAACGAACCCGTCCAGACCTCCAATCTCGCCTACATCGGCCGCGCCGTCGCGGCCGTGCTGGCGCAGGCATCGGCCGCCGGCGTCGGCGCACCCGGCGACAAGACGGCCAACAAGTACATCGAGATCTCGTCGTTCACGCCCACGCAGAACGAGCTGCGCGCCTTCGTCGAGCAGCAGACCGGCGGCGCGCCGTGGACGGTGAATCACGTGACCACGGCTTCGGCCCTGGCGACAGGCCAAGAGAAGCTGGCCAAGGGCGACTTCTCGGCCTTTGGCGACCTGCTCAAGGCGTGGCTGTTTGAGGACGGCGCCGGACACGCGCCGAGCGGCCCGACGAGCGGCAATGCGCTGCTGGATCTGCCGCACGAGGACCTGGCGGCGAACCTGAAGCAGTGGCTGGCGGAGAGCGGCAAGTTGTAGCGTGTGTGCAGCTGTCCTGCTATAGGGGTGTGCTGTAGAGCTGTAGCCTGTAGCGAATGAATGATATCTGGCCTTGCTTCCTGTTTCCTGCTTCCTGCTTCCTGCTTCCTGCTTCCTGCTTTGTGCCCTCTTGCCCCCTACTGCACCTCTCCCCCGCCAAACTCGGTCAGCGGCACCACGGTCGGTTCCATGCCATTCCGCACAATCACCCAGGACACGTCGGTGTCGGTGCTCTCGTTGAGGACCTGGTGCTCGGTCCAGGCGGGAATAAAGGCAAAGTCACCGGGGCCGAGGACATGTCGAGCGGGGGGGGCTGTGATGACCGAGTCGGCGTCGTCGGCGTCGTGGCCGTCGTCTTCGGGCAGCGTGGCCAGCACGGCGTGGCCGGCAACAGCGTAGATAATGGCCTCTGTTCCTCGTCAGTGAGGCGTCCTGGAAACGACGGGACGCTGGGACTCACCCTGCTCGCCGTTGTGGAAGACAATCGTGGCACATTGCGGCTTCACCGTCAGCACCGACGCGCACATGCTGCTGGTTTTGTGCACAATGGCGTCGCGCATGGTCACACCGCTGCGTCTGGCCCGTCGTGGTGGTCGAGGAGGTGTGGGCGGCGGCTCGTCGTATGCTTCGCCATATGCTTCGTCTTCCGTGACGATGCTGCTGCTTCGTGATCTGGTCAGGTTGTATGTAGGTCCCGAGGAGCGGCGTCTGTCCGAGCTGGTCTCTGGCTCTTTTGCGCTAGCTGCTACTTGTCTCGTCTCGTCTTTCTGTTCTGTATGTTCTGCATATTCCGTGTGGTCCGTGTGTCCTGTGTGTTCTGTGTGTTCTGTGTGTTCTGTGTGTTCTGTGTGTTCTGTGTGTTTTGTGTGTTTTGTGTCTTCCGTGTTTTCTGTGTGCTCTGTCTCGTTCTGCGTCTGTTCCTTCCGCTCTGTGCCATTTGCCTGCTCCGTGTTCTCCGTCTGCCCCGTCAGCTCTTTCGGGCTTGCGTACTCTCTCTCCTCGTCGGCCTCCTGCTCCGTCTCTGTGTCAAGCTCCTCCGGCAGCGGCGCCCGCAGCTCTTCGGCCTTCGTGATGTGCACCGCCGACGGCAGGATCATGGGCAGCAGCTCCTGGATGAGCGGAAAAAGCGCGGCCATGGTGGGTGCAGGTACGCAGTTGCCGGGAGAGGGTGCTCGGCTTCTTCCTTGAAGACAAGATCACGTGATACACACAGTGCTCGAGCACATGGCGTCTCGGCGGTTCAGAAGAGGCAGGTGCATTGCAGGTGAAGTAGAACTGTGTTCAGATGTGATAGATCCATGTATTGGGGCAGCTGCACTACAGCGTGAAGCGCTAGTGCAGCCTGGGTGATAGAGCGACAACGCTATGGCGTATTCGCTAGCTCCACTCTCCATCTGCCTCAGTCTAGGCTCGATCGTCCACCTCGACCGCGCTGGACAGACGAGTATGCTCGGGCACTAGAGTACACAACCCAGAGATGCCAGTGTCATCTGTGCTCGTCCGTAACTAGTCTAATCTAGTACATTCGGAGCGACAGCTCTCGGCATGGCTTCTAACAACGGCGCCGGGCCTGATGACTCGGCCCTTTTTACTGGTTTGTCTCTACATTCTTCCGTTCCTGGCTTACGTCTTATTGCTCACAGCCCAGGTTTCATGTCACAGACAGCCAGCGCACTGCCGGGAGAGAGCCTGGAATCGACAGTTTCCACCTCCGCCTCCCCATTTGCCGCGCAACCTGCGGCCTCCCCCGGCCACAGCGCTGCACCATCGTCGTCGTCCTCGCCTCCCTTCCGGCTCGGATTCCCTCTCCCCCCCGAGCTCATACACAGCATCTTCTCGCTCCTTTCGCCGTTTGAGCTGGCGACGGTGGCCTGCGTGTGCCGGTCTCTGCACTCCCATGCAGCCGAGGACAGTTTATGGAGGTCGGAAGTGCAGGCCAACGTGCCGTGCTCCAAGTTGACGTCGAGCTATCCGTTCTCAACGTTCCGCGAGCTGTTTGTGGCTCACCACCCGCGATGGTTTCTCCCACGCTACAAGCTCTGGTTCAGCGGCAGTAACATGGTCGGGCGGCTGGTGCTGGTGCGCTTCGACCAGCAGCGCGGATGCATCGAGGGCTTCCAGCTGGTGGCGATCAACAACACCTCGTCGGCAGAGACCACGTCGGTGGGGACGAGCGAGGTGGTTGTGTCCGCCTTCGAGCCCGAGGTGCGGCTGCATCTCGACCGGCCGGTGCTGCGGCTGGACGCCAAGCAGGACATTCCGGCCATCCAGCAGACCGCGGCCAACAGCTTCATGGCTGTGCACCGGGCCGACCCGGTCGTCATCGCGACGCTCCGGGAGTTGCTTGGCGAGGCGTCCGGCCCCCCCGATGCCCGCGAAACCCGCGAAGCCCGCGAAGCCCGCTTTGCCAGCGTGCCCATGGCCCTGCAGGCCGACCGCATCCGGCGACACTTGCTGTTGGCGCGGCGGATCCACGGCGATCCGGCCGACCTAGACCTGCCGCCACCAGACATTGTGCCGATTACCAACGCCTCCTATAACGGCTACAACGTGTGGCCGCCGCCTGCTCTGCCGGCCACGGAGCGTGTGATCGGCTCTGGCTTTGTCGCGGGTGTCTACCCACTGAGCCACCACGGCGGGCCAACGCACTGCTCGGAGATGAGCGAGCACGCCTTTCACATCCGCACGTGGATGGACATAGCGAACGAGTTTCACATGCCCGCCCCTCCCAATGCCAATCCCAGGCCGGCTCCGGGCCTCGCTTTTGGCGGACTCGGAGGACTCGGCGCATTTTACGGACTCGGTGGAGCCAATGAGTTCGACGGATTACACGGATTCAACGGACCGAACGGAGCTGGCCGGGCCGGCAGACCGCACCGCATGCGCGTCGCCTTTGACGACATCGAGACCTACGGCACGCTCGACCCAGCCGTGTACACCCCCACGCCCGACAAGCCGTTCCGCGGCATCTGGGTCGGCGATTACAGCAGCCACGGATGCGAGTTTGTGCTCGTGCACCAGCCGGACGACCCGGAGCCGTTCGACGAGTCGTCGGTGGTGCCCTGGTCCGACGAGACCCCCGAGGAGCTGGCCCAGCGCCGCCGCAACGCGCGGATCTACCGCGGCCGCCTCGAGGCCATCAAGCTGACCGGCGACCCCAACGTGCCGCGCGGCGAGCGTACGTTTGTCGCACAGGATTTGGCCGACACCAGCCTCCAGGGCGTGCTGACCGAACCGCCGTTTGCCAATGTGCGCATGGTGAAGAGCTGCGGACACGTGGCCGACACAGGATTCAACATGGGTGAGTGGCATGGGGGGACATCCGGCGCCCGACATCCGACGTGCTAACCTGAACAGACCACTACGTGGAATCGCGGCTGCTCCTTATCTCGACGGACCGGCTGGCGCAGTATTGGGTGGACTTTCAGAGCATTAGCTATTTTGAGCGCGTCGACATTGACGGGCTGCTGCGGGTGTAGCGTTTGGTATGAATCACGACTGATGCGTAGGATATGATTACGAAGGTGGAAATGAGGGAATTGGTATGCATGTCTTACAAACGTGTGCTACGAAGCCTATGTATTCGTATCGCACGCATAGGTATTACTCCAATCGACTTTACTTGTAGACCCACTTGTATTTGTGACGTCAGTGATGACTGAGCGAACTGTCGACTTCAGTAAACAAAGGCACCAGCCTCGCTTTTCTTCTTTTCTTCTCTTGCGTTGCTCTTCTTTTCGGGTTGTGTTTCTTCTGCTTCACTCCTTTTTTGATTTGTTCCCTTATTTTCCTTTGCGTCTCTCTTTTTTTTTCTCGCTTATTCCCGTTTGTCGCTCGTTTCCCCTCTTTGGCCCCCTCGTCTCCCCTCTGCTCCCCTTGTCCCTCCCTCTTGATGGCGGATTACATCCTCCGCGTCACCGCTGGCACCAGCTACGACCCGTCCACCCATGTCGAGGTAGCTGTCAACGCCCAGGAACCAGTGCTGCTCCGTGGCCCTGGCGCTGATATCGCCCTCAACGTCCGCATCCAGAACTACCATCACGGCCTGCCCCAAGGCTCCCCCTCAACGTCGCCGTATTTTGGCTCTGACCCCCACGCAGCCAACGACGACACCTACAGCATCGGCTTCTGGTTTACGCCCAAAGCGGCCAGCAAAGAGGAAGCGGCGGCCGCTGGCGACACCGAAAACACGCGGCGCGGCATTTCTGGCCACGACCTGCAATGGGGCAACGATTTTGACCGGCCCATTCGCCACCGCCTACCGCCCGGCTTCAACACCGCAATGCGCATCGTCAAATGGTGGATCGATCCGGGCCTCGACGGCGACCCCTATGCCGACAAGCCTTTTCTGTACGGGCCCGCGCTGAGCTCGTTCAACACGGTGTATGTCGGAGGCGATCCACAGCGGCAGCACCTCCAAGACGAGCGCGGGCTCTGGTTCGAAGAAGGCGGCGACGCCGCCGGCCAGGAACGCCGCAAAGAAGCCGGCTGTCCGGAGGGCGGCAGCAGCCAGGAACGGGCCGCCGCGCGCCGGAAATGGGCGCTCGGCGACGAGGCCAAAACGCAGTGGGTGTGGCAGTACGGCGTGCCCTATGGCCTCGACTTTTTCAACGGCTACCTCGACTTTGACGAGTTTGCCCTGCGCTTGCCGGGCTTCCACCTGCCCATCATCAAGTACTGGGACGGGCAGTCATTACGGTGGGTGGCCCAAGCCACGGGCAGCCTGGGGGGAGATGTGCAGAGTTGCTAACCCGCTGCATAGCTACGTCCTTCGCAATCGCACAACCGAGCTGGTCTACCTGGTGGTGCTGATCAGCTTGCACCGCAAGGAAGACGTCAACGACGACGGAAGCATCAAAGAAGGAGCGCAGCAGCGACGGCAGACCGACGCGGGGCCGGCAGAGAACACGGACACCGACTTTGACGAGGCCAAGGCGCTCGACGAAGCGCGGAGAAAACTGAGCATAGATCCGGCCACCAATGACATCCAGGTCAGCCCAGACGACGTAGATTAGATGATTCGTTGTAGCTATGCGTATCTACACTATAACTCCATATATGCAAACGCTTTCTAATGATCAAGAGACTGCGTGTGTTAGCGAGGAACCCCATGCACGGTGCGGACAGATGGCAGCTCACCATGGCAAACTTGCTGCGCTTCCGGATGCGCTCGCCGAAAAACACCAGCACCCACGGCACCAGCGTCAGGGCGACGGCGATGCTGCCGAGCAGGGCGCCGGCGCGGACGTTGCCGAGGTTCAAAAAGAGTGGGCGCACGACCAGCGGAAAGGCGCCGCCGAGCAGATTGCGGCAGCAGCTCTGGGCGGCCAGGGCCGAGCTGGCAAAGCGGTGGTAGACGTCGGCGAGGTAGTTGAAGGTCGAGAGGTAGACGGCGTAGATGCCGATGGTGGCGAGGACAATGCCGACGGTCGGCACCATCCAGTGGATGCCGGGGCGCGCGGTGCAGCCAAAGACAAAGAGGCCGACGGGCAGCAGCGTCGAGGTGAGACAGGCGGCATAGAGGCGGCGCTCGGGCACTTCGGCGCGCATGTTGGCCCGCAGCCACGGGGGCGCCACCGCCGCGACCACGCGGTCCTGCGTGACGCCCATGACCGTGGCCACGCCGCTGGCGGCGATCAGGGCCGCAAACACGTGGCCGCACTGCTCCGTGTTCCAGCCGTAGGCGTCGGCGAACACGAGCGGGATGGAGCCGAAGGTGAGGTACAGAATGGCCCACGAGAAGGCGACCCAGAGCGAGAAAAAGAAGACCACGGGCTCGGTGAAGAGCATGTGGAAGGGCCGGTACACCGACAGCGCGATCAGGTGCAGCAGCGACGTGCGGTCCTCGTCGTCCTTGACCACCCACCGAATGCGGCGAGGGCGGGGGGCGGCCGGTGACGAGGGGGGCCCCGCCCGGCCTAGAAACGCCGTCGGGGCCGCCTCCCGGCCCCCGACACCGGCGGCATCGCGGACCGCCTCGCCCGGCGGCGCCGGGTCGGAGGGGCGCGCGCGCGGCAGCACGCCCTCGACGAAAACACCCACATAGCCAGCCTGCTCGCGCTGCTGGTACCAGGCGTTGAGCGCGCGGGCTTTGCGCGACAGCAGCACCGACCCGCGGCTCTCCTTGAACAGCAGCACCAGGAACACCATGAAGACGCCGTTGGCGATGGCCTGGTGCCAAAACACCCAGCGCCACGGCGCGCGCAGGCTATTGTCCGTGGCCACGTCGCCGGCGTTGTGCGGCGCCGTCGTGCGGAACGTGATCACCGACGACACCAGCGGCCCGGCCCCGGTGCCGACCAGCACGGCGCCGCTGAACAGCGCCATGGGCGTGTTGCGCCCGTTGGCGTGCCACATGTCCGCAATCACGCCGCCGACCATGGTGCTGAACACCGAGCCGCCCATGCCCACCAGCAGCCGCGCCACGGCCATGGCGCCAATGTCCGGCGCCGCGCCGCACACCGCCATAAACGTCACAAACAGGCACCCGCTCACCACAAACACCGGGTACCGCCCGTTGTACTCGGACAGCGGCGCCAGCAGCATCGGCGCCAGCGCAAACCCGATGCAGAACACCGTGAGCCCGCTCGCCAGCACGTCCACCTGCGTCACCCCGAACGCCGCCGCCATCCGCGACGACGGCGGCGAAAAGGCCCCCGCCGTGTACGCCGTCAACGCCGTGGCCATGCACGACAGGCCCAGCAGCAGGTTTTTGCGCCGCGCCGGCCATCCGTGCGGGTCGGCAAACGCCCGCAGATCCGGCGGTGGTGGCGGCGGCGGCAGCTCCGAGGCCCCCAGCGTTCCGGGGCCGGGAGTGGGGCCGGCCGGCGTGATGTTCGGCGCCGGGAGCGGTGTGTCAAAGGTAAAGTAGCAGTACTCAATGTCGAGGGGGGCCGGAGGGGGGCCAAGCCCAGAGACAGGGGTGTCGCATGTCCGTCTTTGGCGGTCTGCGGCACGGGCCGCTCTCTTCTCGTCCTCCTCGATGCGGATGTCGCTGGCCGAGTCGCCGGCCGAGCTCTTCTCCATGCTGTCTTCGTCCACTGTCGGCCGGGACGGCTCACCGTGCCTCTGTCTCGCCATGGCGGATATCGGTTTTGCCGGAAAATGCCGATGCCAATGCCAAGATGCCACAATGTCCAATGCCTCGTCGAGCCCGTGGGCCGGCGTATATACAGTGCAATGTACAATGAGTCAGACGTGAGCTGGGACGGGAAAATGAAGAAAAAACGAAGAAGAACCACAAAAAACGAAAAACGACCAGACAAGAGGAAAAAGGGCTGTAGCGGCCGCCCGGTGGAGCACCGAAGACCTATGGATGCACCATCCGGCCGGAGACGCTAGGCAGTTCGCGAATTGGACCTGTTACGAGCTGTACGAGGACAGACGTAGTCGTAGGGCGCACTTGACAATGGCGCACGTACTTGGTTCATGCCGCCGCGGCTCTCTCGGCTCGGTGTAAGTGAGGGAATGCACCGGAGACAGCAGCATCGCCAGCAATGAGGAGGCAAGCCGATAAGCACCGTGGCAGATTGGCGAGCAGCTGGTCGTAGGAGTACGTACGAGTAGTTACGGAGTACTTCGTGCTTCGTTCTCTAAAACAGACATCCTCGCCGAGCATACATATGTACATGCAAATCTGGGGCCGGAGTCACAGCCGGGTGCACTTAGCCCATCATTCCCAGCTAAAGCCGTGGCCGCTATGCCTTCTCCGTCTGCAAAGTTCGCCGGGAATTGCCAGGAAATGCACGCACCAGCCACCTAGCTCCCGTATTTGGGTTTGGGGCAAGCAGAGCAACTCCGGGCGGTTGCAGCTCACGGCTCTGCGCTTAGGTAGAAAGCTACGAGCCGTAGCTAACCGTAGAGCGTCCTGTTACATAACCAGCTGTGACGGTGGAGGAATACAGAGCCAATGCAGCTCCATTGCGCCTTGCTGACGGAGCACCGGCGACTTTCGGTGTGTTTGCTGACGGCGCAATCCTCCAGGCACGTCATCGCTCGTATTCGCTGGCATTGCTGCTTCCGGTGACCGTCTTTGGATTGACCAAGACCAACACCGTATTTTGCTGTTGCCTCAAAAGGTGTTTGTCAAATCCATATGGGTTATGGCTGCATAACTCGTAGACAATCGTACGTCTCACCTTCTGTCGTCTCGCCTTGGAGACACCCATCTAAGATCCTTGCGGGCCTCCGGTCTAGCGATGTGTTTCTCGATGTAGGTTGCTGCGTCGGCTAGATCGCTCGCCAACTAACTTGACGGCGCGCCCGCATCGCCGGCGTGGGTCCTCGCGCAGAACATAGATCTGAATACGAGCTCTTCCACGACAAGCCCACGCTCGCCTCTCCCCGTTGACGGGAGACCTGCTGCATCCCGAGAACACGTCTTTGTCCTCAATCACCAGTTCCACATCAGGACAGTGCGTTCCATCCTTTCAGCAGGAAGATACAGCTTAGACTCGGCGCGCAAGACCGGCGAGGGGACACAATATATGTGCACAACACGCACTATCTAGGAGCCGTGGAACGAGATTGGACAAAAGACTGGCACACAGTGGGCGGCGACTGGCGAGTTGTTTAGCAGAACATCGTTTGACTACTCTCTCGAGATTATTCGATAAGATGTTTGAAGCAATCAGACCCCTACAGAGGCCCCAAAGAAAGAAATGGCACCTATGCTTCAAATCCAATTGTGCATGATACTCTACGCAAATCTCACACATATTGAGACCACATGCGTCCCCGGTTCCTACCAAAACAGAGTCGCACCCGCTAATTGCAACAGCCACCACCTCCTCACCCATCTAAAGGACTCTTGCACACGTAGGACGTGGTGGTGTTGTTGGCAAATGCGCTCTTAAGAATCTCAATCGAGGCATAAGCGCCAAGTCCAGCCAGCGCAAGGGCGCCGAAGAAGTAGAGAATGTTGGCCGCGTTGAGCCACCACCGCTTGGCAAAGAAGCCTCGCACCCAGCGCTTCATGCCGTCGTCCTGGCGCGTCGTTTGGCCCGTGGCTGGGTCGAAGCCTTCGCCCTCCGTCACCGCATACTTCTTGATCATGTAGCTCACCGACAGCAGAGGCGGGAAGGTGTATGTAAACTGCAGAATGCAGAAAGCGGCCACTACGGACGTCAAGCCCGAGAAGTTCGGGATGCCGGCAGCCAGAGCAAATGCAACCGACCAGTAAATCGGGATAATAGCCGCCCAGGCAAGTTTACCACCACGGGATGTCAGCGGCGGAGCGCCAAAGATCTCCACCAGAATGTTGTTGTAGATGACTGCACAAGTTAGCTTTGGACAACCATGCTAAGTGAATCAAGACCCGCTGCTTCATACCTTTGACACCAATGTTGCCGTACAGTGCAGCAGCGATCACAGCAGACACCATGGCAAATGCATTGCCGGTCGTCTGGAGGCCGTAAGAGCCGATGCCGAGATAGCTTGGGTTGATGGTGTACTGGCCCTGGTATCCGTACATGAAGAGGCCGTAGAACATGTACCTGCACCGTTAGTCCTCGTACCGCGACCTTTCACAGCCTTTCAATATCTTGAAACGCATCCAGCGCTACTCACCAAAAGTAAATAAAAGCCTGCGCAGCCCACATCGCCGTCAGAAAGTCCTTGGGACGCTTCATCTCCGCCATGAACTCGGGGAACACCATGGATCCGCCATAAGCAAAAATGGCCTGCATCGCACCGCTGACGGAGCCCGTGAAGCCGCCGGAATTGGGCAGACCGCCGCTTGTCTGCACGGGTGGGAAGACTCCATTGGCGTCAGGCTTGATGAGATCGCCATTGTTAATGACAGCGCCTGCTGATTGTCCAGCGCCTGCATAATTCGGCGGCGAATGCGCAGCAGCACCCATCGTGATGAACATGCAAATCAGGTTGATCCAGACGGCAGCATTAGCTAGCCAGCCGAACTTTTGCAGCGTGCGGATCTGGCCGGCAAAGAAGCCGACAAGCGCCCAAACCAGGCAGCACACGCAGAAACACAGCCGAAACTTGGCGGCTTGAGAAAGCGCCTCGCCGTTGGAAATCACAATCAGACCGACATTGAGCAGCAGCTGGATAGACTGCAGAACATTGAAGAGGTAGCGGAGCCACGGGCCGTAGAGACGGTAGCCGAGGTCGCCGAAACTGCGCACGGGATATTGGTACGAATCGAGGCCGAGGAATAGTTCCCACAGAAGATAGCCAGAGTAGCCTGCGAGAGCAGCAAATACGGTGAACAGCGCGACGCCCGGTCTGAGTAGAAATAAGATGGGTTAGCCCGAATGCGCCAGTGCACCATAAGCAGCCTATTTTGGTTACGCTGCGGGACCAGCCGTAAAAACGGCGGCGAAGATTGGGAACTGAAGTTTGGCATTTGACATCTTCAGTGATCCGTCGCTCAACTCACCCCCAACCCATCGTCGCAAAAGCGTAGGGCAGCCCAAAGGGCCCTAGAATGTCCGTCGTGATCAGGTAGAAAATAGCACCGCGTGTGGCTGTTCGTAGCGCACGCGAAGCATTGGCCCATTCCTCGTCGCTGACCACGACGCGATGCTGGCCAGATGAGCTTGTCTTTTCGTTTGCATCTTTTGGTGCCTCGACGCCACCACTGGCTTTCGACGGGAAAAGCAGCGACCACAGGCTGGTCTCGTAGCCCGCCTTGACCTGGTTGGCCTCTTCGGCACGCGTCTGCTGTGCATAGTAGTGGTACTCCTCAAAGGAGATGTTGGGGTCGTGGATTTTGCGGTGCTGTGGCTTGATGCTGGTGTTAGTGACTGCACCAAGAGGCCCTTCCACTTCGCCGCCCGGTTGGTCGATAGCACTGGTATCAAAGGGCTTCTCTATCTGGCCAAAAACGCGCGGGTCGGCGCCGTCCAGCGCCATATTGCCAGGCTTCGCCATTGGGGGCAGAAAAACAGCGACTGCGCGAATGGCAATGTGTGAATAGATAGTGATCTCGATGTTGTGTGGAATTTGGGGAGAAAAGGGAATAGATGCCAAGAAATTAGCCAAGGCAATAGAAGCTTAGCCGAGTGGATTTAGAAGAGATGGCATCGCGGGAAGGAGTGCTAAGCTTTCTTATATGCGGGGGAGAATGGGGGAAAGGGCGAGCGACTAGCCTAACACAACAGGAAAGCACGCACACGCGCGCAAAGGGAGCCAAGCAAACAATATCAGAAGAGCAGGCGCCGATCATGAAAAGATGGCCCGAATCCCCCGGCAGCGACGGCAGCAGGTACCGAAGAGAAAGAGCAACAATGCAGTCTCCCCACGACCGCCCTGCGTCGCACCTGCCGCTTCTGGCAACGTGTGGCTGGCCTAGAAAGAGAGGGAGGGTCGACCCCGTGCCCAAATCGCCTTCCGCGCGAAAGGGAAAAGGAGACCAGAGACACCGAAAAACATCAGAAGACAGGGAAAGCGCACCCCAGCCGCCAATGACAACCCTTTGCCGTGAGCTATGAGCAAACGTAGGCACCGGCCTCTCCGCTGCGTCTTGGAGCTACCGATAGCGTTCGCAGCATTGCCCCCTCGAATGACGTACTGTGTGAGACGGTCTAACGTGAGATCCAGTGAATTCGAAGAGCCAGTTGCATCTTCCCCCCCTTCTTTCCCTGTCCACTGGCTGCCATTAGGCTTATCGCAAGCCGTCCCAAACCGCGGCCTATGACTTACACTGCTTTTGGCTTCCTCCGAACGGACACACAGGGAAAACACAGAGTACGACGTATACGAGCTCCCCACATCTGATTTGCGAGTACGAGCAGTGATCCTCCACTTGAGCCCACCTCGCTAGGAGTCTCGTGAAGAATCCATCCCTGGAGGCGAGGAGAGCCGCCAATCGCCACACTATTTTACTAATCTATGAGCAAACTACTGGTGCCGCCCTGCCGAGTTTCTTGTTTTGGCCAAGCTGAGATTCACCACTTGTCCTGGGAGGGCAGCCCTAAAGAGTATTTATCTTCCGTGACCTCCGTGGTGCTAGCAATATTTCTCGCTCGAGAGTCCATAGCCGCGTGGGGTGACAATCCAGCCGCAGTCAGCAAGGGGGAATGCCCGCTCACGGAAAGATAGACACAGTGTGTGGCAACAATCCCCGTATGGGATGCGAGATTACCCAACCGAAATCGTGTCAAGATAAGCTACGAGGATGCTCGCTTTCCTCGTATCAAATGTGGTAAGTACAGAGATGAAGATCTTTACCTGTTATGCTGCAGAACCGTTGGTTCCCCAATGGACCCACGACATAGAACCCAAACCTGTCGTCGCGCAGGATTCGAATACCATGGAACGTTGTACAAGTAACGACTATACAAGGGTGGAAAGGGTTTTACTGTAAACTTGAAGATATGCGGCAGCACTCGTAAACCCTATGCGTGCTTCTTCGTATGATCGACGCGACAGTCACTAGCAACGCGGTTTGCTCTTATGCGCCCGAGCCTACTATTATCTGTTGCACATATAAAAGGGTCTCATTCCTGGGTACGTTCTGTCCTGAAACATTGTATATTATGTTCCCGGCGACCGGATCGCGAAACTGCCCTTTCCTGGCACGACATGGAGCTTTGGTCCGTTGGTCGAACTCTATTTACAATGTACACAGAATGTTATTTCTAAATCTCTATCCCGGTAAGATCCCATTATCTATAAGCCCACAAACGCCCTCGCTATGTATCTATGATGCTGAATCGACAGTGCACCCTCGTTCCCGCGTCAAGTCATACATGATGAGACTTTGCGGGACCTCCACCGGGTGCTTCGCACGCGTCCCAACTCGTCCACGCTCGGCTTAGGTGCAGCTTGGTCATCGCCGCCATCGTTCGCACCGCCACATTGCGGTTGGTCTTCATGAACACCATCTCATACGGGTGGATGCTGGTCCCGAAATACCGCCCGTCCACCAGCGGGTCTTCCAGATTCTTATCGCTGGAGCAATACCCATCCAGATCTTCATCGTCCACGCTGAACGCCGTCACCATCACATCCACTTCATAACCCTTGGACCGAATCAGCCCGGTGGTGCCAATCTCGGCGTGCACGGCCTTGCTGCGGTTGGGGAAGCAGGATGTTAGGCCGACCGGGTCGTCCTTCCCACCCCATTTGTCCTCTAACTGCAGTGATGTTGCCAGTTCCGGGTCGAGCAAGATGGACATGCCGACGTCGTCGGTGGCGAGGACCATTGACTGCAAGTGCGGGTGAGGCTTGCAATTGATAGTCGTGCCCACCAGCTATAATACGTCAGCAAAATGTCCCAATACTCTTGGATATGTCAGCCCGCACCTTGACCCGATCGTTCAACCGATTCAAAAAGGTGTCTGTCCAGCACGGCTTCATATAGTTGGGGAAGAAGGGGCCGCGGACGCTGGCATTCATCAGAATGAACCGCTTGTACTGCTTCCACAGGTCGTCCTTGCGGAGAACCTCGCCGCTGGCACCGAGGTCATAGCAAGTGTTGTTTCGTTCTACAACCTTGATGTTCGGGAACGCCGGGATGATCTCTGTGGCGTTCGTCTCGCCGTTGAAGATGAACACGAAATCAGCCGCCCCGTGCAGGCCCTTTTGAATGAAGAACTCTAGATTCTCCCGGCTGGTTTCGGACTCGGCATAGGTATAAAGCACGAGTGGTCTGTCGTGGCTGGGCGCAAACGAAGAGCGTAAGGCAGACGTCGTCACTACAGCTGAAGCTGCGAGGTCCTACGTAAGTGTCACGTCAGTATGCGGGTTGTGATTGACGGCCAAAGGAAACCGGGACAAGCTTAGCTGCCACAGCAGCCCCTCGGCAACTCACGTCGTAAGCGGAAGAGTGGGATATCGGATAAAGGAGCAACAGGGCAGCAAAGGCTGCTAGAAACAGCACCTTCCACGACAAAATATTTGGCAATCCCCGTGGCATCATGATTACACCTATTTAGACAACAAAGCAAGAAAAATGGCCTGCATTGTCGAGCCTGCGCCTTTTAGGGGCGACCGGCCAGGTTTTCTGCGACTACTCCGTACATGTACACACACGTTATCTAAGGAGCACTGCTCCGAGTTGGCTTCGGCTGAGCCGCAAGAAAGGTCCCCTGTAAGTCTGCCAAATTCACCAGCTTGCTGATCATCGGTATGTGTGGGCCTAGTTCGTAGCTGTAAGTATACATATGATGGCTGTGAGCTATGAGAAATAAGTGCTAGGTCGTCAGGGACGTATGAATCTACGCGCGGCCCCTTTTTCTATCTTGCGTACATCGTACGCGTACGTGGGAATATCTTGCGGCGTTTATTGGCTGGAGAGCATGCTAAACCTGCTAGAAAGTCCCTAAAACTGGGCCCTACAAGTATTGCCTGCTAGGCCTAATGCCGCTCCCTTTATGAAACAAAATTAAAGCCACAGCGCCATGAGCACAAGTTTTTCTTCCACGTTTAACCCATTCTTCATACCACGAGCTTCAGTGACAGGCTATACGAAGCGCTAGCGAAGTCCGGCTCAACGGGGTCCTGGCGCCTGCACTCTAGCTTACCTTGCTGCGCCGTATTGTGTGCCTGAATGATGTATCTTTAGTGAGAGATAGAGGCGCACTAATATGCTGTTTCAGGGGCTGGTCTACGTACCCGTACATATAACTATGTACTCCGTACAACTACCTCGTATCGGACACAAGAAGCGTTTGTCTATCGATTCTTACGTCGTATGCTAGTGGATCTTGGCGTGGTAATCGCCATACCTCGTATAATAGATCTAAAACCAGCACCGACTAGGAGTTCTCTATATCGTGTCTGCTCTCGGCTCTTGGCTCCTGGCCGCCAGCCACTTCACCAGCCTAGAAGTAGTTGTAGTACTCCTTTGAACTATTGCTCTCTACGCCGTACTAGCAGCCGTTTTACAGCAGCTCCCGGCTTCGCCGTTCTGTCAATTGACTCCGGCCCGACCCTGCTTTCGTCCTAGCTCAGAGAGGCTGACATGGCCATTTTTCTATGTACACTACGAGCGTCCTCGAATAAGAGGCCCTTTGTAGCAAAGTCGATCTGGGGTATCCCAGGGTGGCCTGCTACACACTACGAGTACTGCTACAGAGCTCCTGATACTGCTCCCGAGGCGCGGCGTCAGGTTCCCGCAGGAGTGGTGGGCGCAACTAACCTCAAGGGATTACGAGTTGTGTGTGATACGGAGTACACAGAGTACGCGTCGTATATCTGAATGCCTGTGCGTGGGGGTATTAGAGATGTACGAGTAGGATTGACCTGTCAGGGCAAAAATACATTGATCGGCCGAACCCCATGGCGAAAACACAAGGCTTACAGTTGGGTATATCCTCATCTCCTCATACCATCCTGACAAAATCGTGTATTTTATGCATAGTCATGTGAGTAAATTTTGTAATCACCATTCCATTTGCAACCGGGGCATTACCAACCCCGCTGCATCTTCTCTGCTGCCTCTGCTTCGCCTACCACATCGGCAAACCGAGCATCTAGATCAAACAGTGTGGCCCGCTGAATCTCTGTGCTCCGATCCCCGCTCGCCTCCTCGACTACCATACACCGAAAGCCATAACCGCACGCATCAATAGCCGTAGCCCGTACACATCCACTCGTGCTGACTCCGCATAGTACAACGGTATCCGCACCGAGGGCATTGAGCTGTCCTGCGAGGTTTGTAGCAAGGAATCCGCTCGGGTTGCGCTTGAGAATCACCGCTTCGTTGTCCCAATCTGGCTCCAGTCCTGGCACCCAAGCATCCATGCCCCGTGTGTCACCATCCTGCCAGACCGAGATTCCAGGAGACTTCTTCGCCATCACACCTCCGTCTACCATCGCCGGATGTGTGAAGCGCATCTGGCACCATACAATGGGAATGCCTCCAGCACGAGCAGCGTTGACTAGCCGAATCATACTATCGGGAGACGCCGCTCCGGCCGGATCGGAGAGTAGGGATAGCGGTGAACTGCCGTCCCAATATGCGCGGCATACATCTATGAGGACGAGAGCTGGTTTGGCACCCCAACCAAGTCGTTGGTGGAAGCCTGCAGCTTTCGAAGCGGCGTAATAAGGATGTGACTCGACAAGTGCCGTAGGCATGATGGCTGTACCGACCCGAGCGAATGAGTTGATAGTATCCGATGTTCAGATGTCCACGGATGAAGGCATCTATTAAAGCGTTGTGTGGGATACAGACGACATCCGACGCTAATGAAGCTAAGCTAGCTCGATATGGTGTGTGTAGAGTGAGCACCTATCGAAGATAGGCTGTTGCAGGGTGCTATCACCTTCAGCACTTCACAATGGTTTGGTTGAGACCGACACGGAGACAGTCTAGCTGTACAGAGTACGTCACAGTCTGTTGTTAAGAGTTCAGCGGCAGCTGAAACTCACATTCCTCTCGTTATGTCTTAGATATCGGTGCTAATTTCACATTCAATTCTTTCCTAAAGAACCTAATTACAGACAGCTTATCATGTTAACTGGGACGGCCGCTAGTCTTCATCCACCAGCGAAGAAACGGCGGCCAGATTACAACGGCCAATCTGGGCTCTAACAGAAAGCTGTGTGAGACCGGGTCTGTACACCTTCAGAACTGATGAAAGCTCAACCGTATCCTCCCCCCCCTCCTAGCTTTGCCTCTCTGCAGCCGATAAGTCCTTTGTCTTGTCCACTTGTCTTTGTGTTCTGGTAATTGCTACTTGCAAAACAAAAACAGCTCGTACTCGTGCCAAGAAACACCTGCATGCTTGCCGTTTGCTGCTAAGCAAACCATCTCGCATTCACTATATCGCGGCCGTGGACTTGAAGGCGACCCGCAGCGTCCGGCCCATCTTCCGCGAGATTGTGCGCAGCTTGGAAGGCTGGTCGGGAGCATCTTTGGCGTCTTTCTTGTCGTTGCCGCCCTCGGCCTCGGCCACAAGTAATCCCTCCAGCGTGAGACTGTCCTGCGTCTTGAGAAGCAGCACTGTCGATGGCGTGGTTAGAGGTGTCGAGGACTTATGAGTCCAGGCCGGCGCCTTCAGCTTCTCAAGACTATGGGCTGGACGGACGGCTGATTCGCCATTGCTGCTGCTGCTGCTGTTATTGGCTCCTCTAGTCTGGGACACTGGTTGCCGCATCGCGATCGTTCTAGAAACCTATCCCTCGGAGCGACCCTCCACGACAACATCCTCGCCCTCGTAAACAGCAGCGTCTATGTCGTCATCTTCGTCGTCTGAGTCGCACAGAAAGTCAGGGTCTCCAGCGGCGCCCGACATGCTGGCAAGACGAATGCACGCCCACTGGACGTCAATCATGGCTTTCATATTGAGGCCCTCCTGCATGGTAGGCATGGGCAGCTCGACGATGTGCCCCGTCTGGACTAGACGGCTCGTGGTCGCGGCGGGGGCCGCAACAACGCCTAGCGGTGACGGCGGCTGATCATCCGCCATAGTCACAGTCCCGGTGGCCGAACCGTAGGAGCCGTGGGCCCAGGCTGTCTCCCACGCCTCGATAAAGGCGCGCCGGCCGTCGTCGCTCACGACTTCCTCCCAAGAGGCGCACCGCGACTGGGTCACGGTCGCTAGCTGCGGCTTTTCCGTTTGCACTGGCATCCAGTAAAACTGGATTGTCACGGTGGCACCAGTACCGATATTCAGAACCGGGGTTACACCAAGACATTTGAAGGCAAGCATGCCTCGAGCCCACCACGTACGGAGTTGACTGTTGAGAGACAGCATGTTCCATTGGCGATCGGAGCATCCGAGATTGCTAGTGAGCAGCTTGTAGTCGTTGCCAATGATGCACTTGAGCACAGGAAGTGCGGCTTGCAAGCAGCGGTGTTTGTGTTGGCTGCTGTTGATCGCAAACGGGACGATGTGACACACTTCTGGGTTCAAGGTGTGCGTGAGAATGCATTGGTTGTTGTCACGTAAAAGGCACTTCCACGAGTGGATTAGCACCATTATTATAAGAAGGTTTTACAAAAAGAGAAAAGGAAGAAAAGAGTAAATGTCGTACCTTGGCAACCTCTGACCTGTTCCGAGCCACTTGAACCGAGTCCGCGGTGTTTTTTGGGCGGACGTTGTTGGCGGAGCCACCGATTTGTAAAACTGTCATGTGTGAGCATATCGAGTTGTGCAACCGACATTAACTTTTGGCTTTTAACATTGAAACTCACACATTCGAAGCAAGTCTTCGGCCATCCGCGAAAGCGAGGCAAAGCTCACGTCCTTCTCCACCCGAGAAAGCTTGTCGCGTGGGAGAGCATAAAAGACGCTCGTGTCAAAAGCTGTCAGCTGCCACTCACCCACTTCCACCCGAAGCTTGTCTATGATTCGCTGTGCAATCTGAAGTCGCTCCTCTAGTTCGTCTGCTGGAAGCGCTCTCGAGATTGTCGCCGTCGCTGGGCTGGCCTTTAAGAATCGAAGCAGTTGCGCAACATCGCTGGCAGTAGTCCCGGATCGAGCGATGAAGGACTCTACCTCCTTGCACACGCTCTGCTTGGTCGCAGTCGAAAACTCCATGCTGAACCGGCAAGGGAGAAATGCCTCGACGTAAAATCGGTCGGCTGCAATGGTGGTGCACGCTTGAGTTGTGGAGTTGCTACCAATATATCTGTTGGAACAGCAGATGTGTATTTTGTTGTTGTTGTTATCTTCTCGTCTGCCACCTCCCTAGATATGTTGGGAGGTGCAAAGCTAAGTACATAATATCCCAGTTGCCACCTTCCCTCGGAGATACTGCGGTATGTTCGACAATATATGGTTTGGCTGATCAATCTATTGGTGGCTCTCCCTTGATGGAGGTATTCATCCCCGGAGATCCAAAAAGAAGGTTAGGGCTCAGTATTCGCACAATAGCTCGATCGGACACATTGTTCGTTAATGCACCCAAATGTAACGCCCCTTAATGGCGCAATAGAATGTCTGGGCACGTGACTTGAAATTCATCTTCAAATTAGTGGTATTTGGTGGTATTCACGACGGCCACCAACAAGTCATAAAATAATACAAGCAAATGTAAAGTCGCGACGAAACATTTGTGTCTAAAGAAGACGAGAGTCTTTAGTAAGTGATTGAAGAAGCGGTGATTGAAAAGGCGTGTATTGTAAAGACAACAACTAAAGGACTGTCGACGCTACGAAAGCGTAAAGTAGTAGAATACTTGTAGACACAACAAAGACTCGACCCGTAACAGCATAACACGGTGAAAAGATGAACGAAAGTGTACAAAATAAGAAAAGCATACAACTACATTTACAACAAAACTAGCCACACTTTATTACGTTTACCGTTAAACATTTATAACATTGTGAGTGAAAGTATAGGCACATTTGACAAAATGATTTAAATTGGTGAAAAAGCGCGACACGATTGTACGCGCTTTTATTTTAAAAGAAACTGTTGCGTGTGAACGCGCC
>LLKO01000024.1:236251-272163 GCA_001513895.1 Graphilbum fragrans
CTTATGCCATAGTTATTGTGAATTAGTGCCTTCGACGCCTTACTCCCACGTCGACTCCTTACACGGATACGAAAGGACGGCTAGCTAGAAAAATACCTCCGGATGATCTAATACTTCCTAGACAAACGCCGCGTACGCGTACGCTTAAAGGACTGTGGGACAACATTCACTATAGTAACGTGCGGAACGCTATAAGGATCACCCCTTTCGCCAGTACTATTCACTCTATACATGGTAAAGGTCCTTAAAGAGGATAAATAACTACGGTTTAGTTACGTAGACGACATCTACCTATACCGGACATCGAAGTCGATTTAAACTAATATTTACAAGCTCGAGGAGGACCTACGGAAACTGCTACGATAGAGTAACGAAAACAAGGTCGCTTTTACACCTGAGAAATTCGAAATGTTACATATCTCGAGGAAACATAACTCGGATAACCCGCCGTTACAGATAGACGACCTACGAGTCGACCCGGTGCCCTTATTAAACACCGACTATCCCCTCCTAGGCCTACGTTGGCTGGGCGTCTGGTTCGATAGACGGTTTAACTTCCGTCGACACGTCGTGGAGAGAACGAATAAAGCTATAAAGGTGGCCTGGTATATACGGTCGTTAGCTGTAGTGTAACACGGCCCGCCGGCTGTGGCTATACGTAAGGCCGTGAACGCCTACGTCCTCCCTTTAGCCTTATATAAGGTAGAGGCGTAGTACGCGGGACGCCGACGCCCTACGATAAGAGGAGACAACGTCTTTACGAAGAAAGGCTAACACATCGACCTTATCAACGTAGTTATCGTCACGGCAGCTAAGGTTATCTGCCGATATAGAGGACCACACCTAACATAACAATTATACGGGACGTTGGCTTACCGATAGGAGAACTCGTTTTAGAATAACTTAGGACCCGACAAACAGTACGGATTACGGTAGTGGAGGAGTCACATCCCCTCACCCGCCGGACGAAGATTATAGTAAACGGATCGGGTAAGAACTACGGCCTCCCGACGAGACGCCGTACTTAACTACAGCTCCTCGTAGAAAGTATACCCTAGAAACCCCTACGACTAGATCTCGTACCGCCACACTACTCGACAGACTATAGGACTAACCCGACCGGAGGAGTCTTAAAGGAAGAGGCTACGGCCGCCTTCTCCTCTTAGACGTCCTTTATCCTTAACTAAGACCTCGTCGTCTACCTAGATAGATCAGAATTAAACGATAAAGGTGTACACAAGGTCAGGTATAGTTACATCATTTTTCGCGACAATAAAGAAGTGACACATAGTTAAGGCAGGTTACACGATATATCACACATCTTCGACGCCAAAGGTATCGCCGCCCTACGAGGCCTCCAACGTACCATACAGCTGTAACAAGAGACGCCGTCGGGACATATCTAACTCTACATCGACAACACATCCGTCATCTAGTACGCTCGCGGCAAGGCCTCCACGACTTCACAGTGGGCCTTTCTCCAGCTCCACAAGCTGCTGGACAACTACCCAGTCACGATCAAGTGGTGCCTCAGCCACCAAGATATACCGGGCAACGAGCGAGCAGACGCGCTTGCAAGAGCGGGAGCCTAGAACGGGCCGACGGATCCAGATACGGACCGCCCGAGCCTAAGCGGCGTCCGAACCGCCCAAGCGAGATCCTTTCGAGCCTCCGTCGCAGGATAGTAGGACGGCTGTTAATCCCGATTGTCGGAGAGATATAAAAGGTAGGCTCTTCCTTATATCCCCAAGACACCCCCGGAGCTCGCGCTGCTAAGAGCCGCGCTACACACACTACTAGCAACCAGGACCGGCCACGGCGACTTCGCCTGGTACCACAGGATATTTCACCCCGAGGCGGCAGTACAAAATAAATACGAATACGGCGAGGACACCGTACCCGAACACATCGCACACTGCAGGAAGAGTCGTCAGAGATGGAACGCGGAGGCCGGCAGGCTAAGCTTAGACCCCATCCCTAACGACCCTCTACTACGCATACCTTTTCTTATAAAGCTCTTCAAACGCCCACAACAGTTTCTTTTATTTCTCTCTACAGTGAGGTCACAAACCTCACTCCCCCTGTAGCTTGCCTCGACGAGCTACCCAGACCAACCCTTTAATCAAACCCTAAAGCCGAACGTTCAACCAGTTGGAGGGAGGAAAGCGCGGCGAGACTTGCTCTAACCCAGGGCCCCTCGAAAGGACTCAGAATCGGCGGAGATGATTATTTATATATAGTTACCTCTCCCCCGTCGCATGCCCTTCGGGAGGCTGGCGGCCGGGATTCTCCCGGCCTAACCGCGACGTTAAAACTAATAATAATAATAATAATTGCATACAATCACCACACACCCACCCCTTAGACGTGTTGACTTATTGTTCGACCGTTACACCTTCTCACTGTCTTATTTCAAGAACATAAACCCCCCTAGCTTGATCACCTAGCAGAGTCACATATCCCCTGGGAAGTGCCTTTGTAACACGTTTCCACGTTTTGGGTCCCTCGTTAATAGATGAGGCCGTATGCTTAGAGCCATATACTTATAACCGTGCACATACTTGCTGTGGCGCAGACGGTGCACAGGCGTGCACACCTGTGCAGGCCTGCGCAGGCCTGCTTAGCGCCTGTGCCAGGCTGTGCTTCGCCTGTGCTTGGCCCCCAAAGCCGGGTCGTGATGTGCAGGGACGCCAATGAGGTTTTTCGGCTGGTATAACAATAAACGATCTCTACCAAACAAGTACTAGACTTTACTCGTACACCATCCTGTCTATGGGTGCTCCGTTCCACCTCCTGACTACAACTTTTCCCAAGATGTGTTGCCACCACTAAAGGAAGTGATAGAGGACGTATTGTTTTTAGGTGGGCTTCTTCTCGAAGCGTCTGCTGCTCGAGAACCTGTCTCAGGGATTGGGCTAGGCACCGCATTCCAGAGTCTCAAGTCGTTTTACACTAAGTATTGTTCGTCGGAATGGAGCCGGCAAGCAGCAAGTGAATACTATAGGCGTTATGCTTCTTGCATAGTGGCGAGTGCCTGTACGAGCCATCTCTAGAGAACACTCAAGCATTTATGCTCCTTGCATTGGCTCGATGGGGGCACGGTGACAAAATGCGAAGTGTGGTGAGCGCACAAATACTTCGAATAGCGATATAATTCTCACTGACGATATGGAAATATCAGACCTACATGGTCATCGCGGTCAGAACTAAATCATCAGGCCGTCTCTCAGAGAAGATGCAACGCGTACATACTTATTTATTACAGGCACATAGTCTCTGGGGACGAGTGGCTCGCAATGCTCAGCCAGCCAACTTCATATTGGAGGTATTGAAAGTGTTGATAGTCCATCTTCCCATCCGAACCTGGCCGAATCATGGGCTATGACAGTCATAGTATGATGGATGTCAGGGTTCCTTTTAACAGCGAAGGGCAGTTCGAACAGTTCGATAGCCCGGCGCTAGCTTATCAATCTGCCAGCCGGAAGACTAAGCGGCCGGCAACAACGAATGCAACAAACCGACGGATATTGGTAAATGATTTCGAACATTCCGATTTAGCTCCACCCATCATTACCGACAAGAACCTGAATTCCTCTGCCCTGCGGCGTCTCTTTGGAAATCGATTGAGACACTTGACCTATAACTATGACATCAGCACTTTCTCCTGAGGATTATCCGGCATACGCCGCCTGCATCTCCAACAAAAAGAATTCACCTCTCGGGTGGGGGCTGCGCCCGGCTCTCTTGATTGTTGATGTAGGCCTACCGTATTTTTCTGAGGATTCGCCTCTATCGTTGCTTTCATCGACATGTGGGACTGGTGCCGGCGTTCCAAAGGCAGTGGCGGCTCTAATAGCAGCCGCACGTGCTGGAAATTGCCCTGTAATTTGGGCGCAGACTGTGTTCACAAACACCAACCTGAAAGACGCAGGGCTTTGGAAAGCAAAGGTGTCTCCTGAAATTTTGTGTGTATTCAACAGCAAAGACGAACGAGGGCATTGGGGGTACTTGGAGGGGTTGCAGCCTCAGCGAGTTAGCACAAGCACAAACGCAGCAGGAGAGACACTTCTCGCGGACCTCGTCATAGACAAAAAGTTTGCAAGCGCTTTTTTCGGAAGCAATCTCGCAACCCAATTAACGGTTCTCGGTGTGGACACCCTGGTATTTTGCGGCGCACGAACAGGTGGCGAGATCCGGCAAAGTGTTCTGGACGCACAAGGGCTGGGCTTTCGAGGCATCGTGAGTGCCCTGTCTACGTTGTCTATGGCTTTTCACGATATTTGCTAATCTATTTGGGGTCTCTATAGATTGTTGCGGATGCATGTGCCGATACGTGCAAAGAGACACACTTTGCGAATTTGTTTGACATGAAGGCTAAGATGGGGGATGTAGTAACATCACAAACAGCGGGGGACAGACTAGCAAAGGGATCGTCATGGGCTCAATGACATGATATGCTTATACTTTGATAACTAGGTTACGCACCTATTTTGCTTGCTTACTTCACTTGGTAGGCACGTCTGAACTTGGCAGAGGAATCCATAGGTATTGGCCCAAGTGGCTAAAAAAGCTCGCAGCCGGTTTATATAATCATGCTGTTTGCTATGATAAATTGAAACTTCGAGTTATTGCTTTGTCCATAGGAGCTGTCTCTATATGACGCGGTGGGCGGCGTGGTCTCCAAACCGAAGTAGTGCTATATTCGGCCGAGAAAAGAACCGTATTGAAAGCTGGTTGTGGAAGTATTGTATCTGCACTAACTATGAACACATATTCTAGTCGTATCTATTTGGATCTATGATCTATTTATACTATACAGCAGTAACCTACAACGTGCTAATGCATGGTAAGACACGCTTCAAGAAATTCCCTCGGACTTCTTCTCTTTGCGCTGGGACGCACGGCCACTGAAGCCCCATCCAATCTGTCTAGCCACGGTGATGCTGACGTCGAGCTCTTCAGCCCACTGCCAGACGAGACCAGGATTCTTCTGGAAGCCACGGCCAACGGCAATCAAGTCCAGCGGGCTATCATCGTTATCCTTGCCTCCCGTAATAATGTCCTCGGCCTGTGTGGCGGAGTTGATGAGACCCACAGCACTGACGAGCATCTTGTCGCCGACAACCTTCTTGATGTGCTTCGCTAGGAAAGCCTGGTAGCCAGGACCGCCCTTGACCTTTTGGGCACGGTGGATGCCGCCAGAGGACACGTCCAGGACGTCAACACCACGCTCGGCGAAGAGCAGTGCCAACTTGGTGCTCTGCTCGACAGTCCAGGTCTCGCCGTGGTAGTCCGGGCTGTTGTCGAGCCAATCTGTGGCGCTGATGCGCACAAACAGCGGCGTCTTCTCGGGAAGCACAGCACGCACACCCTCCACAATCTCAAGGGCAAGGCGCGTGCGATTCTCGAAGCTGCCACCGTACTGATCGGTGCGGGAGTTGGAGGCCGGCGACAGGAAGCTCGAGACGAGATAACCGTGGGCAAAGTGCAGCTCGATAATGTCGAAGCCCGCCTTAACAGCACGCTCAGCACCGGCCACAAACTGCTTCTTAACTAGCTCGATGCCTTCCAGCGTCAACGCATGCGGCACAATCAAGTCTTCGGGGTCGATAGAGAAAGGCACGTCGTCGGGGCCGACCACCTGGTCGGGCCAACCGTCGTGCTCCTTGGTAGCCACTCCAGATGGAAGCCAGGGGGCGACAGCACTGGCTTTGCGGCCACCGTGACCGAGTTGGATAGCAATGATGGCATTTTGGCTGTGTGCAAAGTCGACATGCTGGCGGAGGCCCTCGATGTGGTCGTCAAGCCAAATACCGGAGTCCTCTGGGGTCAGACCGCCAATCTCGGACACCGAGGTGGCCTCGATCATGGTAAACCCAGGCTATCGATATGTGAGCATTTGAGGGCATTTGTTGACCGTTATGCCATATGGTATCTCTATGGATATTCACATGGTTTTTATCGGAGACTTACACCGCGCGAAGTGAGAGCACCATAATGAGCAATATGCCACGGGCCTTGGAATCCCTTCTTGCCGCTGTACTGGCACATGGGGCTGACCCAAATGCGGTTTGGGATCTTGACCCCGCGGATTTGCAGCGGCGTGAAGAGCTTCGGCAGGCTGCCATCCTCTCGGGGCTCGGCCACGCCTGCTGGAGGGTCTTGGGCCGGCGTAAAAAAGGGCACACCCTTTGCAGCCACGTTTTCCGGAGTGCGCACCATTTTCTGGGAGGAATTGTATATTCTATGGCTTGTTACCTGAACCGAATTTACGTTCCATGATGGAAGAAGATGTTTTCATTTTATATACTTAATTTGTAATCAATGGGAGCTGAAGCTGCTGAAAAAACGGTGTTGCGGTTCTATGGTTTATATCCACCGAAGCTTTGTAATAACATGGCCCGACCGGGAAAACGTTTTTGGCGAGGCACTGGCTGCGAACTTTTCTGAGTAAAACACGCCATTGCTCATTAATATACAGCTACAAGACAAATAGGGCGCTTGGCCGCCTGAGAAAGCAGCCAAGAAACGCCATGGACCATTTAGAAAGAGGCTCTATGGCCCCACCAATTAGCACATCTTGAAACCAAGAAGTCTCCGAATGTTTATGTGGCTCTGTCAGACCTTAATATTTATTTTCCGCTCTCTGCTACACCGTCGCGCCGCCCCTGTCTGCAGCAGCAGTTTGGTCAGCCACAGCCGTCGCATGGCTACTAGCAGCAGCTTCGGGAGTCGCCTCTGCAGCCAATGCGCGTTTCTTGGTGTCTCGGCCCTCGAGGAACCGCAGCAAAAAGGCGGTTAGGATGAGCACCGAGCCAAGTGTCGCAGCCGCAATGAAACCCGGCTTAAACTCAGGCGCCTCAGATGTCCTCCACACGGCATCGGTGTACCAGATCTGGTTGATGTACGAGAAGATGTTGGAAAAGGCAATCAGGAAGCCGCGCATCTCGTGGTCCATCGGCATGAGATCCGGGAACCACGAGTAGTAGATGCCCGGGACGCCGGCAGCCGTGCTGGTGAGATACATGGCCGCGTATTTCAGGCCCAGCGGCACGTTCCAGACCGCCAGCACGATGCTGCCAAACACGCTGATGCCCTGCATGACCACCAGCGGTTGCCAGCGCTTGCCGCGGAGCAGCGGCGAGTCTGAGATCATGCCAGCGAGAATCTGCGTCACAAAGCCGATGGCATATTGGCCCGTAGGCCATACGTTTATCTGGTAGACGGTGTGATGCGTGCGTTTGAGGAAGAGCGAGAAGACCGGCTGCTGCACGGGGTAGCCGCTCTGGACGAAAAAGTAGCCGGGCGAGAGGACCCTGACTGGTTAGCACCTGCTCGAGATGTGTCACGGCTTCGTCCCACTCACCAGAACTGCCACGACCGTAAGATGCGCAGAATCTTGGTCTTGTCCCAGGCATTGCTGCCCAGGGGCTTGTAGCCGTCGGCAATGAGACGTTCGCGCGCGAATTGGGCCTCTTCTTTGGAAATGTAGAAGGCCCGTGTCGTCTCGGGAAAGTCGGGGTTGAAAAAGTACCCCAGCACACCAATGGGCAGGCTGATAATGCCGCACACGATGAAGAGCCACTGCCAGCCCTGGTGGCCCAGCACGCCGTCCAGATTATCGTACGCCGCCGCCTGTAGGTAGCCGGAGAACATGGCCGCCGCCGAGGCCGTGGAATAGAAGAGTGTTGTGCGTTTGGCCCTCTCTGAGCGCGTGTACCATGATCCGATCAGGTAGATGATAGTCGGAAAGAAGGCACCTTCGCACAGCCCAACAAGGAACCGGATGGCATAGAGTTGAGATGGTGTTTTAACGGCGGCTGAGCAAAACGTGAAGACTGACCACAGCACTTCGAGCGTGGGGATGATGTAAGACGGCCGTAGTTTGGTGGCGAGGATCACAGCTGGGAGCTGGCTGACGACATAGCCTGCAGTGAAACAGTTGCTGGCATACGTGAGGTCGTTGCCGTCGAAGCCGATCGCTTCCTTCATACCCGAGACATAGGCATTGTTGATGTTGGCCTGGTCGAGGTTCTTGCACTACATATTAAACATGGTGAGTACTAGCTCAAGGCAGGATAAAGCTAGGCAGAGAAACACATACAAAATATCCAAGGCACGTATACGTCAGCAAGAAGAAGTCGAGCTTGCGGAGGAACTTCTTCTCGGCCTCTGGCTTGTCAGGATCGTCCCAGATGATCGCCTGGAAAGTCTTCCATGCGCTTCGCTTTTTCGGCGGCAGACTGTGTCTTTCGTCACTGACACTTTCTTCCCGAGGCGTTCCGACCTGCACTGGCAGCTTTTCTTCGTCGACAGTCGCCATCGTATCACTGCACAAGTCAATGGCTCACAGACGAGATACTGCAAGGTCTCGCCTTCTGCTGATCTGGCGACTTGCCAAGCAAGCCTACTTATAAGTTACAAAAAGTTCCCATCGCGCAGTGAACGACGGCTTCCACCCGAAAAGTTGCCCACGCAGTACAAGGCGTGATTGCCCCATCGTAGCACGTTGGGGAACGCTGGTGCTCCGGACGGTCGATAAAAGGCGGGTTCTGGATGCGTAGAAGAATGGAAATGGCCCGGGGTGGTGGATGATGACAGCCAGCTTTAAAATGGCAACACCCGCGATGGTGAGATTTCATAGGTGGCTAGCCCCCTCTTTGTCTCCCCATGTTATCTTCCGGATACCACCCCGAACGCGTTTGACACAAGTCGTTATGCGACTTATGAAGGCCGCGCACACCGATGGCATTCGCCGTTGGATACGAGCCAAGGGTTCTGCCAATGAGATGCGGCGTCGTCGCGGACCTTGCCGATGGTTCAAATTAAGCACGCTGCCATGGCCCTATTTCAGCCTCCCGTTCAACACCCGAGCCTCCGTTTTTAGTGGCCTTTTTCTACAATGCATGGCGGTGCTGAATCGGTGTAATATGGATCCAATGACGTGCGTGGCTAGCACCTAGCCTTTGCGGTAGTGTCAGCGCAAGGTCTAGCCTTCTTGTATTTGGTGCTCTTACTGTCGGTATCGAGATGTGGCCTTCATTCAATATACATATTGTTCAAGAGCAGATTTCATTGGTTCCATTTGACTATCTAATCTAATGGCAAGCTAGGAGAACTGCCAGCAGGTCAACACAAGGCCTTACCATGTGTCAAATCACAACAAGATAGATGTTCAAAAGAGGCCAAATGACGGAAGATTCACAAAACCGCGCTGGTTTTGACTACGGCCACCGAAAGGAAACCCAGAACCACCGACAAAAGGCATCTGCACGGGAACTCCTGGCATAATGCCGCCATTGCCGTCGTTGTTTCCACTAGTACTGAAACTCACGCCGCCCGGCATCCCCATGTTGAACGAGAAGGAGATGTTGTGCTGGAACTGGCGGCCACCACTTTCCGAAGCTGCAGGCGATTGAGGCTGCGACTGGTAGTCACGGTAGTACTCGTATCTGTAGCTGCTATCTCTGCCATTGCTGGTGCTGCCATTGTTGGTATTGTTGTTGTTAGTGGTATTGTTGGCATTGGGCGACGAGGATGGCAATGCGTAAGTGTAGGAGTAAGATCCATTGTTGACGGTGGCACTGCCGGTGAATTGGGCATCAACTGAGCCATTGGCTCGCCCACGAGAAGGCCGTGACTGAGACTGAGACTGGGATTGAGATTGAGGCTGCGGCGACGACTGTGATTGGGACTGGGATTGTGATTGTTGCGCCGACTGGTCGCGGATGGCTCGGCGGCCGTTGGGAAAACCCACACTGTTTCCGGGACGAGGATTTGTAGAATTCATGTTTGTCGATTCGGTGGAAGATGTGCACAATTGAAGAGAGCAAGAGTTGGATACCAAAAGCCAAAAAAAAAACAACAACAACATCCATTGAGTCTATGAGCCCATCAAATATAAATACGCAGAGCATTCTGGCTATCTGATGTCCCAGGAGCTGAGCCGGGATGCTGGGATTCACATCTGTTTCAGCCGCGACAAATAGCCATGATGCTAACATACGACATCGTTCCATTTTGTAGCGAAAACAGCCAGAACAGCGCCAGTTTGGTGAAATAAAAACTAGAATCACACACAAACCCAGACTTTGGCTTGTAGTTAGGAGTATAATGATAAAGGGGCAGTGGATGCCTACTTTGCGCTTAGCGATATTGCAATTGGCAAAACTGAACGACGTACTCCGACGTACTCCTGACTGCTAGCAGAAAAGCGACTCGGCAAACAACCCGTTGCAATTCGCTGAATGCGAGAACTGATAAGTCCATGAACAAACGGATAAACCGTAGAATTCCGAGCGCAAGCTTCAAACAAAGGGGTACTGATACTCTCACGCTGTTTGCTGGCTTGGTCTGGTGACGTGCCGCTGATCTGTGCAGAGTATATCTTTCATCAGGCAGCCAAAAATAGGCGATGCCGGGGAGACGTGCGGAGAGAGACCGAATTCATTCTGTCGGCCATCGCGCGTCAAGCCGACCCAAGTAGCAATTGCTGGTGCCGACTACCCGCAAACGAGGGCAAACAGAGAAGCGGTAGGTGTGAGAAAGGCATGCCAGGAATGCCGAAATGGCCCCAGTCTGTATTTGGTTGTATTTCTTGGTTGTGTGCCGCGAAGAAAAATGGGCACGAAAGAGAAATAGAAAAGCAAAGCCATGAGCACGGAGTCCCCCACGAACTGTGAGCACATTTGTCTGACCCTTTCTGGTTTTGTGCTCTGGTTAATTGATCTTATTATGGAAATGCGCGGGATGGCGGCGCGGAGGCGACACTTGGCACGGCTGCAGCCAAAGAAACCCGCGGAGTCTTGTGACGCAGCGGTGGTGCAGATGCTGCATACTCGTATGCAGATGCTACATATGTGCATGCAACCGGATGTCTGATTCGGTGTCTGGTTTGGTAGCGCCAAAGGCGGGTAGCAAGCAAGGGTGCATTTGCCGAGGCCGACTTGGCAGGAGAAGTCGGAGCAGACGACGAGATTTCGGGAAACGGAGACGAGGATGCTGACAGTCGTTGTACCCTACACTGTTCTGTACCCTGCTCTCCGCACTTGCTAGTGAGAACTGATAGGACCTCTGATCCCTATTGATCCCTATCGGAGACCGCGAACGATGTGCAGATGGCAGCCCACTCAACCGGCAGGCATTCTGAAATGGACGTCCACGGCGATCCAAGATAACAAAAGAGGACATGCAACGGAATGGTGGTGACCTTGTTTGTCCACAATTCGCCGTGATGTTATTCGTCTAGAAGCGTGCGACGCAGCCGAGCCGGTCTTCCATGGCTAGAGTCTCGTGCTCTCCGAGAAATGGCTTGTGCATCCTACATGAGAGTCCGGCGGGCAAAGATACGCGGACGCTTCTTGGGGGTGCATTACCTAATTTCATTCCGGATCCTGCATCTACTTTTATACACCCCCTCTTGGTAGAAAGAGATGCCGTTGCTGTTGGGAAAGGCGTGGTAACGGGTGGCTCCAGTGACCTGATAGCTTGGAGCAGGGCGGACCTGGCGCGTTTCGCGTTTCGTCATCGGGCGCATATGACTCAAATGGCCTCAAATGCAGGCATCACTTGGCGAGTGGGATGAGGATGAAACGTCAGGACAGGCTGTACAAGGTACATACAAAATACGAGAACGGGATCAAGGAGTGAGGAGGCAAGAGCAGGCAGAGCAGGCAGAGCAGGAAGCACAGGTGGCAGTTTTAGGGCAAGCCAGGGCAGGAACAATGAGCAGCGGGGCGATGAAGATTACCCCGCAGATCCAGGTAAGAGCGGTGTTGTGCAGGCCGCGCCTTCCCTGAGCGGCAGACGTTGGCGGGCTAGCAAACCTGATTGGCTGCATCTCTGGTGTGAGCATCACTAGTTCTCTGCATCCCGCGCGAGTGTTTGCCTATTTGGTTTGCCAGCTTGCTTTGTATTCTTGCTGACGGGTCAGATGGATCAACAGAGGCAACGGCGCATAACGCGCCACAGGGACTTCCAGACACCGATGTAAGATGCTTCAGTATCGATAGCCTGAGTTACTAGCACCGTAGCGACAAGACGTTGGTCGCTCCTGCCCAGTTTGCCACTACGTAACTGCCCGTCCCCTCCTATCGTCGGAGGCGACAGCGCAACAACACAGCGCCAATGCCGCCGCCTTCCACTAATCTGGCGCATCTGACACTAGGGTGCGCTGAGACACTGTATTTTGGGGGCAGATGACACTAAAGAGCCAACAGCTTCCAGCCATGGCTTTTGCCGCCTTATCCTGCCCCTCCTTCCTTCCCTCTGTGGAACGATGTGCCTTGTGCTACGTACAAGTGTATATAAAGCCAGCCGGTCCCCTCCTGGCCCCTCTCTTCCGCTCCTTTCTTGTTTCTTTTGCTCCAAGCTCTCCTGAGAACCATCCACTGCTCTTCTTCACGACACCATCACCAGCTTTCTTGACCATCAAACTCTCCACGACCGACTTCAGGTTGCCCACCATTCCCGCCTACGCAAGTTAAACCACCCCCCCCCCAATCCACCAATCAAAATGAAGGGCGAGTGCGGCTGCTCCTCCTCCTCCACCTGCAACTGCGGTTCCGACTGTAAGTGAATCTGATGAGAATGTGACAGAGGTCAAGACACAAGCTAACACGCACAGGCTCTTGCTCCAGCTGCGGCAAATAAATGGCGATGACGCCTGCTCTGCGCTGAAGGCCCGCCTTGCCACCGCCACGCTGTCTGCCTTTTCCATATGTTGGGTGCATCATCGAACTATTGTGTGCCGTTTTCCTTTGTGACTGTCTCTACCGGAATGTGTGCTTTGTGACGACGACAAGTGCTATGTGGGCGGCAGCGGGAGTGGCATCTGCGTGAGAGGCTGTGTGGTTTCTGCACGGCAGCGCTCCCTGGAAGAGAATGGATATGCGAAAAGGCAGCAGGCAAATCTTGTTCTAGGCTGGGCAATAAATATTGATATATCTAACTATGGCCAATACTTTTCGGCCGGCAATACATTGATTCTATCAAACTATGAGTGCTATGAGGCAACCCCTGTGCTATGTGTGTACGTGCGTCACATCTTCCAGTAGCGCAGGGCCCCTGTGCAAAAATCAGCGGCGATCTTTTGGCCAAACACGCCCAAGGTCGGCACGTCCCAGTGCAGCGCGTTGGGATCGAGGTGGCTATGGCTGTGATGATTGTGGGCGGCGATGATCTGGGGCATCTGCGGCTCACGGGGTGATTCCACCATGTGCGCGACTTCAGCGGCCAAGCCCTCCGGCTGGGCCAAGCGGCGATCGCCGGTGCGACCAATGCCGTGCTGGCAATGCTTCATATCTGTGCAGCCCCAGGGCAGAGCGGCCACGGGACAACCCCCGAGAAAGGGCGGGACGGGGAGCTGCGGGTAGGAAGGCAGCTGGGGCAGCAGAGGCGCGAAACCGGGGCGAGAATGGGCCTCGTGGCTTTCGTAGGTGTCCAGCGGCCTTCCCTTGGCGCGCTGCGATGACTCGTACTGAGAAAACTTGAGCGACAGTCCTTTTTTATGTTTGTCGACGAGCGCTGCGACCTGCTTGTCAAAGGCGGCGCGAGAGGCCTCGTCGGTGATCTTGGCCGTCAGCGTCTTGGTGCGCATGCCGCTCTCGCTGGATTCGTCGGGGTAGGTAATGGCGACGCGGTGCATCACAGTGCGGCCATGGGGAACAGAGGCGCTGTCACCGCTAATGGCATCGGCCTTGCGCTTCTTGGCCGCCCGAGGGGGCTGGATGCGGCTGGGCACTGCCTGGAGCTTCACGCCCTCGACGATGCGCTTGGAAAAGGCATCGGCGCAATAGACGTGGCCGGGACGGAGGCTGGAGTCCATGTTGTGTGAATCTAGTAGATGAAGCAAGAGACGGGCGCGATAGTTATATCAGAGACAGAGTGGCATAGATATCAGATGCACTGCAGGGGACAAGATAGACGGGATGCCATGCGTCTTGATCTGGACGAAGAGGCATTCGAGCACCACGCTCTTTATACATGTCAGCATCGAGGCATGACAAGCCAGGCAATGATTTCAATGTGATTCTTGTCCCAAGCTGCGATTTCCCAAGCTCTTTCGTGGGTGGCCTTTGTCGATGCGGCTGTGCTGCCGTTTTTAGCACAAAGCGCCTTTGAGACGCATCGAAGCACAAACAACACAAAGGCACCATATTGTCAAAGACAAAGTGGTACTCATTCATTCATAACTCCATGTCTAATATACATTTCTCATATGCGTGTCGCTGGTCATGCAATTTATGGTCAACAGGCGATCAGCCCTCTCCCTTTGTCTCTCTGCCGTCCGCGCCTCCCAGTCTCCCAGTCTCTGTCCCAATTATCCCCTCTTTGCCGCGCTCCCATTCCAATGTCCGCATCACCATCACTCCTTCAGCTCTGTCCAGTACACCGGCGCCTTCACCCAGTCGGCGTGGTGGGGATGCAGGACCACGATGCAGGGATCGCGGCCGTCGTGGTCAACGGGGGCGGGGCCGCGTTTCCAGCGCACGACGCGGCGAATGCGGCCGCGCTGTGTGGCCGTGGACGCGTTGTCGTCGTAGTCTCTGTCACGTTCGCGGTCGCGGTCGCGGTCTCTCGGCCGGTGGCGATCGCGGTCCTTGGACGAAAACGACTCGCGGTTGCTGCCGCTGCCGCTGGAGTCTTTGTCCTTGGGTGCGGTGCTGACGCGCTGCATCTCGGTGCCCTCAAACTCGATGTGCGACAGATACGCCGCGCGCACGTGCAGCCAAGCCAGCATCGCCGGCACCGTGGCGTTGACCGCGTTGGCCGTGGTGGTGGAGGTGATGCGCAGGTCCGAGGGCTCGAGGCCCAGGGCGTCCACGAGGTCGCGCGGCAGCGCTGAGCGGCCGACGTTGGGGCTGTAGGCCAGCTGCGCGGGGCCACCGGCCACAGAGACCCAGCGGAGCTGCAGCCCGGGCGTGGAGCCGGAGCCGGAGCCGGAGCCGAAGCCGCTGGAGGAGCCGCCGGAGGCCCCGGAGGACGACCCCGGAGGGCCATCGGAGCTGTTCCGGCCGCTGCTGGTGCTGCTGGACGTGCCGGTGGTCTTCACTTTAAGGATGGTGCGGCGCGAGTCCGGGACGGAGCGGGCGGTGCGGCGCAGCAGCTCTTTCGGCACGCCGGTCATGACGGAGACGGGGTGCAGGCGGCGCGGCCAGTCGACGCCGTCACGTGACGTGACCAAGTCGACGCGGTAGAGCGACAAGCAGCCGTAGGGGCTGGAGCTGTAGGTCAGGCAGGCGAGCATGGGCGCGCCGGAGCCCGACACAGGGCCAAAGCCAGGGGCGATGTTGGCGGTGCCGAGCAGCTGCCGCTCGAGCGCTTCGAGGGCCATCTCCTCGGGATGGGCGCTGGGGCGGACGGAGGACAGGGCCGAGGGCAGCGGCTCCGGCAGCAAAATGACACGTGCCGAGGCCCGGAAATAGGCGCGGTAGTCGCGGGGCTGCAGCACGCGCAGCAGCTCGGCCAGCAGGCCTTTGGTGGACAGCTGGCCGGCGCCGGTCAGCAGCTTGGTGGAGCCGATGATCTGGGTCAGCGACAGGAACGACTTGCGGCGGTCGTTGACGCCGTTGGGGGACTTGCTGAGGGCAAACGGCCGGAAGCCGTTCCAGTGCATCAGGGCGGGCGCGGCCATGACGGCCGTGGCCGTGCTGCCCCGGCGCGACCCGGCATAGCTGTCGGCGCCGCTGCCGGCACCGCCGGAGCCGCCCCCGTTCATGGTGGCCGCGCTGCTCCGGCGTCGCCCCGGGCCGCCGCTCATGCTGCCGCCGTGGTCCCGGCGCATGCGGCCGTAGCCCGGCGAGCCGTCGGGGCCACCGCCGTAGCCGTAATTGGCGTCGTCGTCCGAGTCCGAGTCGCCGGAGTCTTCGACGGCCGACTCGGAGTCGTCCGGCGCGCTGTCTTCGGTGAATTCGGGGTCGGTGGCCGGCTCGTCGAGGCCGGTGCCGAAGCCTGTCTTGTTGCTGCTGTTGACGGCGTCGTCGCCCGCGGTGGCCAGCGTCTCGAGCAGCGTGCGGATGCTGACGGCCAGGTAGCGCGGGTCTTTGTCCAGCTTGTCGAACACGCCCGTCAGCGTCTCGATCGCCTGCGGGTTCTGCAGCATCGGTGCCAGATACTCGCGCAGCCGCCGGGGATACCGCTGCGTCTCATCCTGCAGCCGTTGCCGCGCCATGTCGCTGTCGGCGCGCTCTAACCGCTCTGACCGTTCCTGGCGCTCCGCCCGTTCTAACCGCTCCGCCCGCTCCGGCTGGTTGTATCGCGGAGGCCGGAACTCGCGCTCTGGATCGCGGTCGCGCTCCCGTCCCAGATCCGGCCGCATGTCGTGGCGGCCGGCATTGGAGTAATTGCGCTCGCGGCGGACATTGCCGCCGTTGCCGCCGTTGCTGCGCGGGTCGTAGGTCGGCGTGTGCGGCGAGCCGGAGCCCGGAAAGTCCATCCGGTCGGGGTGCTCCCGGATGGGCATCTGGAATCGCCGGTCACGATCCTCGTAGCTGCCCGGACCGCCGCCGCCGCCGTCGCCGCTGGCCTGCCCAGACCACGTGCGCTGCCGCGTGAATTCGTAGCTGGGCGAAGCTGGCGGCGAAAACGTGCTGCTGGTGCGTGCTACGCGCGGCACCCGCTGGTAGGCGCCGGGGCCGTGGTCGAAGTCGCTGCCATCGCGGTCGTCGTCGTAGTCACGCTCGAATTCTCGCTCGCGCCGAGGGTAGTAATGCGATTGGGACATGGTGCGGCATGGGGGCACGAGCAAACAGCCGGTGAGAGAAAAAGAGTGGGAGAGAAGAAGCGGAAGAGAAAAGGGGAAGGAAGAAGGGGGGGGGCTTCAACGTAGACGGAGAAATCGTGAGAATGGAACGAGAAGTTGGGCAGGAAGAAACACCAGACCGCTAAGACGACAGGCCAGCATACCACACCAGACACAGCTACGGCACTGGCCCCAACACCACTAACAGACACCTAGTGGTGCAACTCCGATGCCCACTCTTGGCCGTTTTGGGGCAGCTCACGCTGTGATTCGGCCTCTCTGGACTCTCTGGCCCGGGGCCGCCAACACCCTTCCCCCACCCATCGCCTGGCGCTCTGCCACGTCACAGGCCAGAAACAACACCATCCCCCCTCGACAGTGGAATAAGTGGCATGCAGTCCCATCCACTTCCAGTCCCTCGCCAACATCAGCAGGACAGCGTTGCGGGCCTGTCCTTTTTGCGTTCCCTGGTCTCCTCTCGCCTATCGTCTCTCGTCTCTCGTCTCTCGTCTCTCATTTTTCGTCTCTCACTTTTCGTCTCTCGTCCCCTACCCCTGCCTCCTTCTCCTCTTTTCTCTTCCCCATCTCTGTTTTCCTCTTTCCCCCGGCCTTTCCCCCTCACTTCTCTCTCTTATCGCGTGGGGTGACTTGACTCAGCATCGCGCGCGTCATAACCACCGCATCCGTGTTTCATCCGCTGCATCCTTCGCTGGGCGCATCAGCGGAGCCTCACACCCGCGTTGGGCACGAACCCGTTGATCGCGGCCATCCGTGGATCGTGGACGAATTGGGCTTCGGCAGAGCAGACCAGAGCAAGATGGCCATATCGCTGTAAGCGGGCCCCGTTTGGTGCATATGCAATGGGACGCCAACGCCAATGGGGGCGCGTACTCCACGCGATGCCATTTCAGTTCAAGAAGCCAACGTACATCTGTGTCCGTACAGCCCGGTCGTGCCCGAATCGGCAGCATGCTGGTGCCGAACACGAGAACAGGGAAACGAGGAATCCAGGAACACGAGAAAGCACGGTAGCCGGGGCTGGTGGAATGCCGGGTTTAGTGCTGTATCGGATATTACAGGAAGATGGTGGCAACCGAACAATGACGCATGACAAAGGGCGCAAGGAGCAGTTCAATGAGCTCCCCGAGCTCCCAAGTGATTTTCAGTGGGAGTTTTACCGGATGTCAAGCCTTCCCATTGATTCTCCGTGGCCATCGGCGGGCTGTGACTATGCCAATGGATCCATCTGGTGCAAACAATTCAGATTCATACATCTAGGCTCAAGCAAACTCATCCACCACGTAACTACAGACTACCACCACCGCCACCGCGCCAAGCCGGCACCGGCGTCGGCTGCTCGGCCTTGCGCCGGACTAGGCCCGCGCTAAGCCCCACGGGGTGACGTCGATCTGCACCGCGTCCCTGTGATAAAAAGAGCGCACTGCCTCATCGTAGCATGGACGAGGAGGCAAGTAGGTAGACGGTAAAGTAGGCACCCAGCCACACGCTCTCACCATGGCTTCCCCCTTGCATTCGCCTGATAGACCCCCAAGACGCCGCTCCCACGAGATCGAGCCCTACCACCTCGAAGATGCCGCTGTCGTCGACCCCGACACCTCGGAGGAGGAGGACACCCTCGAGACCGAAAAGCCCCCCGACGAGGGCTACGACGGCCATCGCCCGGCGCTTTTCGAAGTGCGCTCGCACCGCGACAGCCTGGGCCGCCGGCTGAGCCAGAACCCGCCGGCTGACCCCGTCCAGCCCCAGGCCGAGCTGCAGCGCTCCGTCTCCCGCTCCCAAACGGCTCTCTCCCGCCTGCGCTCGCGCCCCGTCCCCATCTTCAGCCACCCCCTCGGCCATATCGAGACCGCCCAGGACGTGCTCGTCGACTTTGACGGCCCCGGCGACCCCTACCGCGCCATCAACTGGCCTACACACAAGAAAACCACCACCACGCTGCTCTACGGCCTCGTCACCATGACCGCCACCTGGGCTTCGTCTGCTTACTCAGCAGGAACACCCCAGGTCGCCGCCGAGTTCCACGTCGGCGCCCAGGTCGCCACGCTCGGCACCACCCTCTTCCTCGTCGGCTTCGGCGTCGGGCCGCTGCTGTGGGCGCCGCTCAGCGAGGTCTACGGCCGCCGCATCGCCGTGCTGACGCCCATGTTTGTGGCCGTGTGCTTCAGCTTTGCCAGCGCCACGGCCAAGGACTTCCAGACGCTGATGATCACGCGCTTCTTCGGCGCCTTTTTCGCCTCCGCCCCCGTCACCAACACCGGCGGCGTCCTCGGCGACCTCTACTCACCGGCCTGGCGCGGCATTGCTATGGCCGGCTATGCCATGGCCGTTGTAGGAGGTCCGGTCATAGGTGTGTGCTCTTTTTATTTTATTTATTTCTCTCTTCTTCCTTTCTTCTCTTCCCCTTCCCTCTTTTCGTTTCCTCCTTGTTCTTGCTTCTTTGCATTGTTCCCCTGTTAACATTGCCACCACAGGCCCCATCGTCTCGGCCGCTGTCTCCATGCAACCCAGTCTTGGCTGGCGTTGGACCGAGTACCTCACAGGCATCCTGCAGTCGGTCATCCTCGTCATCGCCTTCATCTTCGTCGACGAGTCCTACGGCCCGGTCCTGCTCGTCTACAAGGCTCGTCGTCTGCGCCACGAAACCGGCAACTGGGCTCTGCACGCCCGCTTCGAGGAATGGGACGTGAGCATCCCCGAACTTGCCCGCAAATTCCTCATCCGCCCCATCCAGCTGCTCTGCACCCCCATCTGCTTCCTCGTCAGCCTCTACGCCAGCTTTTGCTACGGCATCCTCTACATGCAGCTGGGCGCCATCCCCATCATCTTTGGCCGCATTCGCGGCTGGAACCAGCTCGTCGCCGAGCTCCCCTTCTTGTCCATCTTTATCGGTGCCGTCCTCGGCTGTGGCGCCAATATTTACAACCAGACTCTCTACAACAAGGCCTACCATGCTGTCGGCAACCGCGCCGTCCCCGAAAAGCGACTGCCCCCCATGATGTTTGGCTCCGTCTTGTTCAGCGCCGGCCAGTTTCTCGCCGGCTGGACCGGTGCCCGCACCGAGATTCACTGGATCGTCCCGTGTCTTGGCCTCGTCATGATGGGCGCCGGCTTCTTCACCATTTTCCAGGCTGCCCTCAACTACCTCGTCGACACGTTTCAGGCCTACGCCGCGTCTGCCATTGCAGCCACCACTTTTCTGCGCTCGTGTTTTGCCGCTGCGTTTCCGCTCGTTGTGAGCCCGCTCTACACCAATATTGGCGTCGGTCCGGGCTCCAGCATCACTGGTGGTTTTGCCGCTCTGCTAATTCCCGTGCCTTTTGTCTTTTACATCTACGGCAAGCGTATTCGTGCCAGCTCCAAGTGGTCCAAGGCGTCGGTGTTTGATTGAGAGCGGGGTTGTTAGTCCCCTCCTCTAGGCATGACGTACATACGGAGACTACTTTACTTAATAGACCATGATGGCCTACTGAAATTTTGTTGAATCATGATTTTCCACCTCCCTGTGCTTATATGAGAATGTGCCCCATACTGTAGGTTACTTGTAGTGGTTACGGAGTGCTCAACAGTTCCTTCAGTTCTCTTGGTACTCTCCACTTTGAGCCGAGCCGGCCTACAGTTGTCCGAATGCCGCCGGTTTCGGCCGATCCGATCCTTTCGCGGGGTATTTAAAAACTCGCACCCGTCGTTGCACGGTTTCCTATTTTTCTCTCTACTCATTGCATGTGCTATCCCAACAATCTCTCGCGACTACTACAATAACAACAACAACAACTCTTCCAGTAGGAAACCCCTGAAGGCCGGTCATGGCTCCTTCGCAATGTATCTCTTGAGATCAAGGTAACTATTAGAGAAAGCAGCCGGGTGTTCGGCAGCTCGTTTCACCTGAGTCGAAAGTCCCCATCTGTGGGATCTTTCTCCTAGAGCATCCTTAGGATTCTCTGGGCAGTTGTGGGCGGGCTGTTGATCTGAGAAATACCGGTGAACTTGATCTGGATAATACCAGCGAAAGGACATGCTTCTTGCCTTCCCCCCTCCCCTTGTGCCCCCCTAACATAGGCGATTGTGTATTAACGCTTTCGAAGCCTTTCGGCTTGATCTTTTAACATGTCTACCGACAAGATCACTTTCCTGACGAACTGGTAGGCAAAATTGTAGTCTGAAGCATCGTAGTTTGGTTTTTCTTGCTCTCCCTTTGTTCTTTTCGTGTTCCGCTTTGTTCCCCATTCACAGCACGATCACATCTAACAAACAAGGCGCGCTACGCCCTACCACGCCCCCCTGTTCCTGGCCCAGGCCAAGGGCTACTTCAAGGATGAAGGCATCAAGGTCGCCATCCTCGAGCCCAACGACCCGAGCGTGAGTTGACCTCCACTGCTAGGCTCTCGCTCCTTACTAACGCTCTGCAGGATGTGACGGAAATCATCGGATCCGGCAAGATCGATCTCGGTTTCAAAGCCATGATCCACACGCTTGCGGTATGTACCGCCACCACTCGCCAACTACATGATTTTTCTGATGTCTGACTTCGGCTTCAGGCTAAAGCACGTGGCTTTCCGGTCGTCTCTGTGGGTAGCCTCTTGGACGAGCCGTTCACCGGCGTCTTGTACCTCAAGTCGTCCGGCATCACCACCGACTTCCGCAGCCTCAAGGGCAAGCGCATTGGCTACGTCGGCGAGTTTGGCAAGATCCAGATCGACGAGCTGACCCGCCACTACGGCATGACCCCCGACGACTACACGGCCGTCCGCTGCGGCATGGACGTCACCAAGGCCATTATCGAGGGCACCGTCGATGCCGGCATTGGCTTGGAGAACGTCCAAAAGGTCGAGCTCGAGGAGTGGCTCGTCAGCCAGAACCGTCCCGTCACCGATGTGCAGCTGCTGCGCATCGACGAGCTCGCCGAGCTTGGTTGCTGCTGCTTCTGTTCCATCCTCTACATTGGCCACGAGACCTTTGTGGCCGAGAATCCGGACAAGGTCCGCGCCTTTCTGCGCGCCGTCAAGCGTGGCACCGACTTTGTGCTCGCCGAGCCCGAGGCCGCCTGGACCGCCTATGCGGCTTACAAGCCTGAGATGGCCACTCCGCTCAACCGCAAGATCTTTGAGCGCAGCTTCGCCTACTTCTCGCGCGACCTCAAGAATGTTGCTCGCGATTGGGCCAAGGTGACCGCTTACGGCAAACGCCTTGACGTCCTCGACGCTGCCTTCCTCCCCAACTACACCAACGACTTCCTCGGCTGGTCGCTCGGCGCCGAGTCTGCCGACCCTGTCGGAGACCAGAAGCGCATGGCGGCGTTGCAACAGGAGGTGGCTGTGCATGGAGGATGCCGTCGTCTGGCCTAGGGTGCATAGATAGCAACCAGTCCTGCGACTATCACATATAGCTAAAAATAAGGAGACAAGATATTTCCTACCAGTATCTCGCATAAGTCCACAAGACTCACGTTTGACACTGGGAGAATCTCAGCAGTTTCCCTTACGTAATCCCAGCAAGTGTTCTCGGATGTAAACATATACGAGTTTTGTTGGTGCATCAGCTCAATTGGTATGAAGGTTTTGTCAGACTACATACAGTGCTTCTCCTTGAACTAGAACCAACGATAGTTAACAGCTTTGTATTTGCAATTTACGAGGACAGGAAGCTTGCCGAGAAGCTGTTGAAGAACCCTTTCAAGAATCGAGAAATCTCGAATCTAAAAACGTCAGTGCTATGGTTCCAATTCACTTTGTCTCAAACCCCAAGAATGCCTATTCATACATCGTAAGTAGTACAAACGTAATTGCAACGTGATATCCAAACTCAATACCAAAAAACGCGGGTGTGAAATACTACAGTGGGGAGACTACCAATGAAGAAAACAAAAAATCGAATACTCGCATCTATGGAACTCAGTTCTTTCATTGTGCTGCTAGATAACAAATTTCTTTGTCCCCCCACAAAGCATATTACCAGAATACTGAAACCCCAGTTCAGAATTTAATTATAGATAGTCACCGCTTCAACAAGACTCTCATCAAACCATTTGTTCCCATGAACATGATATCGCTGATCAGTTCAATTTGCTGTTCTTCACATAGCATTGACTTGCCCAATTTCTGTATTAATCCAACACGACATTCCTGTCCACGGGCAGCAGCTGCGATGAACATGTTCCAGTTTCTTCACATTCAAACATCTAATGCGAAATGTTCATGTCTTCTTACCAAATGTGTATAAGACTGTGGCCGTTCTCGTTCCCAGATTCATCTCAAAATCCTCAACACACAACGACCAACAAACACTCAGCAGCAACAGTACAGAGACCAATTTCTTACACGCCACCAACAACACTTTCAGATTCAGCTCTCATACTCTAGCGAAGATGTCTACCACCCCTCGCATGATGTTTGCTTTCGCCCATCGTATTGATGGTGTTGCTTTCAAGTGCCGGTCGCCGAATGGGGTGATTTCCGACACCTTCGAGGCTGGTATTCCTGATGGCATGTCCTGGTCTGATGGTATTGCCTTTTTGGTCTGTTACACAATGAACGCTGAAGATACCGAGATTGAGAACATCAACATGTATTTCGGTGAGAAGGAGAACTTTAGGGTTGGAGAGAGACTGTATAGTATCACCGTCACCCGTGATGTCCATTCTTGCGAGATTTTGCTAAAAGCCCCCGACGGCCAAGTGGAGCCTATTGTGTATCCTGGTGCTGGCTGTGATGAGCTTTCTCGCCAGTTTCGGCTCGGCGGCCAATCTGATGATGGCAATGACCTTCTGCTCATCACCAACCTTGACTGCGACAATTCGCAGCTTTCTCTATGCACTTTTTCTACTGCTTTTGACCGCCAAAATAACTAGAACAGTATGCGTGTTGGCGCCTCGGGGTAACTGTTTTGATCCGTAAAGGAGAGTTCTGCCCGGCCTAATCGCCTTTAGCAACCGTCTCGAGTTGCTGTAGTGTCAAAACGTAAATCTAGATGTTCTCCGTCCATTACTCCAAAATACACTTTATTTTCTAGCCATCTAGGACTACCGACTTTTCGAGGAAGTGACTGATTTGAATAACAATACGCCTAACTATGTGTCCTAACTACTTGCTCCTGCTAACAATCACACTTTGGTGACTTACCTCGTACACGAATCTTGGTTATTACCTGCCCCCGGTTCGAAGATAAGCTTTTTAATCTACGGAAACGTAAATATAAGTACCCTATTTCTAAAATGTATGGCACGTCTAGAACAGAGATGTGTAATCCATCCCTAGGTCGCCATAACTGAAAACAGGCGGCCACAACACCGTCTATGTGACCGGCCATAGAGCCTGATATCTTGCCAGTCCCCAATTAGCTTTTCTGAAGACTGTGCTAATTACTGAGCCTATCTATTCTAACAATTATACTTTTAGTATGCATTTCGGAAGATACCATGTCCGACAGGTATTTTTGCCGAAGTCAAAACAATATCTGCAATTAGTCCATGATGAAGTCTGAACAGCCGGAGCTAGGTACCAGAGCATCGTTGATTACCCGGTCCCCCGGGATACTTTCAGCCGTGGAAGCCATCTTTACAGCAAATCTAATTTGCCCGCTTCCAGCAATATACGATGTATCGTTGCCAAGGACTCCGCCGAATACAAAAGGGGCCCAAATACTTAAACAAGCAAAACTGCCCTTGCTGATGCGCATTGTACAATCCCATCCCCACCGCATCCAGACAACAGACACCAGAACCTCAAAATGCTCGTCAAGTCTATTTTTGCCGTCGCCTTGCTAGCGATCGGGTATGTATCCCCTTACCAAGAAAACAAGTAGACCACCAGCTAACTCATCAGCGCAAACGCTGCCGCTATTCCCACTGCTGCGGGAAAGATGTTCAAGTTCCAGATCGTCGATCCCAAGAAGGGCAAGTGGTTCCTTGCTGATGCCGCTGGCTCTGGCACCCAGGACCAGTCGAAGGCTCTAGACTGCACTCTCGATGCCGATGTCATCAAGTGCGGCGGCAAGGGCTTCACGAGCTACCCGAGCGTTGGCGATATGTACCAACTCACGGCCACCAGCGCCACCGGCTCTACAGGCTGGACTATCGACTCTGAGGACAACATTCACTGGAGCGCCAAGGCGAAGATCAACTTCGACGTCGGCATTGGTTCTGATACCAACCTCTGGGCAGAAACTTGCCCCGATGCTCATGGGCACTGGACCGGCACTCGCGGCGTCGCCAAGGCCGTCTGGGTTTAATTGAGTTACTAGAATTGGTCTCGAATACTGCTCCTCTATTTTCATTGGGTTCCATGTTGTTTTGTTTACGAACATACCCAACAGATGTAGTGCCATTCTCCATAGATAGAAATTTATCAAACTCGACTGTCTATTCCCACTGTCTCATTTCTTCTGACCTCGGCCGCTTCGACGACGAGAAGCGTATCACTCTATCTTTAAGAAATCCAGTGGCTGGAAGGAGGGCCCAAGTAGCTTTCTGAAACGCCACCGAAGTCCACAACAATCTTCTCTAGAAGAATGTTGGAGTGGCAAAGTCGGACTTTCAGCACATGCTCCCCAGGACCGAATTCTGACGGTGAGAAGATATGGCTACGGAGCCAGGCACAGTCTTGCACAGCATTGAACCAGTTCTCTGGCAGGCCATTCTTTGCTGTTGGAGCAGACAAGAGGTTATGTGTCTGTTCTGACGCACCATCAAGAGCCAAGCCATATTGCATGGTGTTTTGGGGGTCGACGTCCAGAGTCATGCTGAAGTACAACGTGACATGAACAGGCTCTTTGACTTCCGAAAACACAAAAACTTTGTAGGCGAGGAAAGGCGGCTGCTGTTTGTCGCCAAGAGCCGCGTCCAGGGCAACGCATCCTTCAGCGATTCGCCCCGCATCCGGAAGCAATATGTAGGGCTTGTCCATGCTAGTCTTTGCCGCAGGAATTGACAAATAACCGGGTCCCTCGACGTGGCCTGAACGGAACGACGACGGTAGTTGTCGGCTATGCACAGGAAGGTGAACCTGTTCAAAGTCGCCTAGCGTGGAGCGAATATCGATAAGCACCTCGTCCGAAAAACCACTGGGAACGGCTTCCCAATTAATCGAGATATAGACCCGGGCGTCGTCGCCTGACGGTTCTAGCGATCCATTAGTCGTGGAGAATTTGATCCAGGGAAACGATGATAGGGCAGTCCAGTCAAAAGGCACATTGCCTCGCGTATATATGTCAAAGTATCGGCGGTCAGGGCCATAACGGGTCAGCGGGCCTAGGGTGAGGCCTGGCACAAGATCTCTTCGGCTTGGGTGCGTACGGTCTGATTCCTCATTTGTTCTCCCCGGCCGCACACCGATATAGCCTTCGACAGCAATGCCCATCTGGCCAACAATGGCATTCGAGTTCTGTCGCTGCTGTACATAGCATAGACCAGATATCATGTCTCTCGACGGGGCATGCCAGGTATCTCCAAACCCGTAGTGCGGCTGGGACATGATGTACCGCCAACGGCCATCCAGGAGCGAGTGGTACTCTTCAGACAAAGAGAAGTCGTCATCAAAGAGGTTGAGAACCTTCTGTGCTAGAGAATTGGCCGTGTTGCGCCGCTGCAAGGCATACACGCGATTGCGACCGAGAAGACTCTGCAAGGTCACGAATATCTGTGATGCTTTGATGGGATGGGTGACTAGCTGAAATAGAGATGCCTGTGCTTCGGTGGATGCTGAACGAGCAAGCTCTTCCGCCTTTGAGAGTAAATAAGCCCATCGGTCAATGATCTTTTCGGCTTCTTCATATTGAAGTGTCGAGAATGAGCTGGGCTCAATGTGCTCATGGCGTCGGAGAGACACCAAACGGTCGTATTCAAGCCACAGAGGACCAATGGAAGACCCCAAGTCGGATCCTAGCCACTTGGCTGCTGTGGACTGCAGAAAACTGCTTATGCCATCACTTTTGATGGATGTGATGTCGTATGCCAGTTCGAGTGCCATGGTCAACGGCACTTCTTGCGGCTTGATGTCGCCCACATTGAACACCCATACCTGTCTGGCTCCCCGGTGGTATGCTTGTTGGAGTTGATGCCATGTTTTGCCCTGTTGCCATCAAACGGTAAGCATTGAACAACTTCGCGAAATGACCTAGTACGGAGTACTCACCAGAGAATTGCTGTTGATCCACTTGTAGCTCCTTGGGTCACCCACGTATTCGAAATGATAGTATATCTAGCCGTAAAGATTAGCATAAGCAGCTGGGGCGAAAAGCTGGATAGGATGGAACGAACCCCTGCACCCCCTTTTCTGTCGACTTCCTTCCCACATGGCAGACGGCGTATTGTGCCAAAATTATCGTCGGCAAACAACAAGGTGACATCGTCCGGTACATGGAGCTTCCCACTTTCATACTGCTGCTGGACCTCCTTGTAAAGTGCCAATAGCTCTGCCACCGTTAATAATTGCCGCCACCAAGATAATTGATTGGAGTTGGGGGCCACTGACGAGGGACCGCATCTTCCTTCCCATGTACGTCTTTGAAAATAGAGCGCTGAGTCTGAATGACATCCTTGACAACAGCAGCAGGATCGTCGGTCACCATGGCTTTGTCGTATTCGCCTCGAATGCCAAGCGTAAAGTACGATTCATAGCCTTTAGCGCGCTCGGCTCCTTGGCGAAAGAACTCGGTGATGTTGCTCTTATTGGTCGTCCAGTTCCAACTGCCGGGTCCGTTGTCCGCAAACCATTCGTTGGAAAGGCGTTGCATTGGCTCGTGGTGAGATGTAGACACAACAATTCCGTATTCGTCTGCCGTGGACTGGTTGAGAGGATCATCGAGGAAGAAAGAAGCACCAGGGTTGGGATATCCTGGCCACATGGCTGGCCATAGAAAGTTGGCTTTTAGACGCAAGAGAAGCTCAAACACTCTGACGTAGAACTGCGAATTATAGCCGCCGAACTTCTCCATTGCCCAGCCGGTCAGACTTGGTGCTTCATCGTTGATAAAAATGCCACGGTACCGAATGCTTGGCTCGCGGCTAGTGGTTGTCACAGAAGACGCATAGATCGCCCCGTGCTTCTGAGGAGGTATGTCGGACCACCAGTACCATCTAGACAGTGAGTGAAGCCACGCTGGAATTTAGATGGAGGGATTACTCACGGTGATACTCCGATTTGCTCAGAGAGCGTGTAAGTGCCAAATATGGCTCCTCGCTTGTCACTTCCGGCTATAATAAGGGCTCTCTGGCAGAAATCGAGCGGATGGTCAACGACACTGGTGGAAAAGCATTCCCATTTTCCAGCAATCTCGCTGACGGCTGGGCCTTTGCTGCTCTTCGAAATAGCACTTATGATGCTGCTCTTTCCAATGGTGCCGATAATGATAGCGGCCTCCTGCTGGGCATAATGCCCAGTGGCAGAATCCCACACACAAATGGGCCTGAGAGGCTTCCGTGTTACTCTAGCAAGATCTTCTGCTAGATTTCGTGCCGCAATGTGCACACCAGGAAAGTCATCTTTAGCAACAATGATGGTGGCATCCCCAATCTCCAGCAGGCCACTGGGACCAGTAAATGTCACCAGACCCTTTTCGGTGGACATTTTGGCCTCACCCTTAGCAATAGCTCAAAAGTCGAAAGAAGGATTGGCGCTTGCAACAGGCCGTAGAGACCGCTTTTACTACCCTCCCGTGCCCTTCGACAAGGCATAGGGCACCGAGGTTATTATTTGGCGGCACACTCCGGACATCGGCAGGCAGAGACCGGAGTTGTGGTGACCGAAAACAGGCAACGCCGCGGATGGACAGCCAAAGTGGAAATAAGAGGGCTGGTTTTTATTCCCCTCTCTGTTTTTTCATTCCCCGTACCGTACCCCAACGCCACCCCATTATTCTACTTCTCCGCTGAAAACCCACTTGACAGACGAGAAAGCGCTCACACGCTGTGGTCACAAAGAGACCTTAATTTTGACAGCAGACACTAAAACCCCTTGTCGTATTAGAGCCATGATAGTACTGAGTAGTCAAATCAACACTTCTTCCTGCTTCCTCCACACTTCCCCCTCCAGGCTGTCTGTCCCCACGATAAGATCATGCTTGAACTTAGGGCCCCAGACGTTGGAAGGGGTGGGATGTTTGGAATAGACATGAGTGTTGCCAAGCCCATATCGGAGAGAATGCCTTCTCTTTTCTAAATGCGATCTGTTTTGGAGCAAATTTACGCGAGCCGCGCAATCACCCCAGAGTTCACATGACGGTGGGGGAGAGCCTAGGCTAGACCCTTGACATGCTCCTTACTTTGTAGTCCGAGCTGATGACATGGTTGTTTTTCCTCGTGGCAATTAGCGGAGTTGTTGAAGTTACACTATGTACATAAACCAAAGGACACCTCCAGATTGTGGCTATCCTACGCACTCTCCTTGTCTTACTTTTTTCGCCCACCCGTCTGCTGTTTGCAAAGCATCTCCTTACACCAAGCCTTCGATCCCACCATGTCTGCTGCGGACAAAGTTGTCGAACTGCGGGAGGTTGAGGAGACTCTGCGCGATGACGGCCCACAAAAGAACCACACCAACTATGAGCTAGTTGACAAGGAAGTCGCCCAGTATGCGGGTGAGGTGGCTATTGAGATCGACGAGGAGACCGACAAGAGGCTGCGGCGGATGATCGATAAGCGCGTACTGCTTGTCATGGTGGTCACTTACCTGATGCAAGCTCTGGACAAGGGCACTATGTCCTTTGCATCGATCATGGGCATTATCGATGACGCTCACCTCCACGGCCAACAGGTACATCACCCTACTACAGCGCTCTGTGAATTGATAGAGGTCTTCTCACGCAATATACTAACTGCCCCTATGATGTAGTACTCCTGGATGACAACGATTATCTACATCGTCATCATCACTTTCGAGTACCCCCAGAACTACATCATCCAGAGAATCCCCATTGCCAAATGGCTGGCTGGAAACATTATTTGCTGGGGCATCGTGCTCTCACTCCACGCATGTGGAAAGAGTTTCATCCCGCTGATTATTCTGCGTGCCCTTCTCGGTGTGTTTGAGACAGTGTGCCAGCCTACCTTTGTTCTGCTGTCGTCGATCTGGTACAAGAGAGAGGACCAGAGCCGCACGGTGATTCTCTGGTACATGATGAACGGCGTCCAGCAGATGCTGGGCAGCCTCCTCGCCTTTGCTTTCTCGTTCATCCCCGAGACTGGCCCCATTGTGTCTTGGCAGGCACTCTTCATGACCTACGGCATCATCACTGTCTTCTGGGGCCTGTTCGTCATGTGGTGGATGCCCGACTCGCCGATGAAGGCGCACTGTTTCAGCGAGGAGGACAAGAAGCTCATGGTGGAGCGTGTCCGCTCGAACCGCACGGGTCTGCAGAACCGCAAGTTCCGCAAGGAGCAGCTGTTCGATGCACTTCGTGATCCCCAGGGTATGTGCTCCTTTTTTTTCTTCATGCCAGCAGTATGGTGAAGCTTATTTCAAACTTTGCACAGTGTACTGTTTCGCTCTCATCCAGCTGTTCACCACTCTTCCCTCCGGCGGCCTCGGTGCCTTTGCCAACATCATTATCAAGTCTTTTGGCTTCACCACGTGGCAGACGCAGCTTCTTCAGATGGTGTCTGGTGCGATCCAGATCATCACTATGCTTTCGGCTGTGTTCATCGACCGCAAGTACAAGCAGACTCTTCTGGCCATGATGGCATCTGTTGTGCCCACTATTGGTGGAACGGTGGTCCTGCTGGTGGTGCCCTTTGAGGCCAAAAAGCGCGTCGGCCTACTGTTGGCCTACTACATTATGATCTCTTTTTGGGCCTGCTCTGGCCTGGCCCTCTCTCTGGTCACGCGCAATGTTGCCGGTCAGACTAAGAAGAGCGTTGTCATTGCCTGCAACTTTGTGTTCTGGGCAACCGGCAATGCCATTGGTCCCCAGGTTTTCCGCAGCAAGGATGCTCCTCGGTACTTCCTCGCTCTTGCGGTCATCTTGGGCTGCTTCGTTCTGCTCCTTATTACGCTCTTCGTCATGCGCACGTGGTACGTTTGGCAGAACAAGCAGCGTGATAACAAGGTTGCCAGTGGAGAAGTCGTGGCAGACACTGGTTTCACGCATTCCTTCGAGGACATCACGGACAGGGTATGTGATTCTTTATTTCCACAAGACTATTTCTTGGCACATGTCCACTAACAATAACGTTTACAGGAGAACGTGCATTTCCGTTATGTGTATTAGTTCTTGTCTGTCCCCACCAGTCCGGGATGTATAGCTGGAGGAAGCTGAAAGCCAAGATAGCCCTTGGTACAATTAGTTGTTGTTATCGCAGTCGTACATACCATTTAGCCAATGTCGAACAAGTCAAATGAATCCTATTTCTTTGCCTAAACGCTAGCACTGTCGTAGAGTTATTAGCCCTGGTGTATGTAGTGGCGCATGATGATACTAGAATCGCGTTCCTGGGGGATAGGACAGAAAATCCAAGCATTGTGTCCCAGTAGTTTGTACGTGTACGACGTACATCTGCTGAATAACAAGTAACTTCATACTTTTCACATTATCTTTGATTGTAGCCCCCAATCTGAGCCCAAATGTCATGTTGATATTCCTGACGAGTTATCCCAAAACATACAAACGCACTAAGCTATCGGGACATCGTCGTTTCTTGTTTGGCCCCCTTGGTCCACTTAGTCTGGTCCTCTTCCCCACCCCTGTCCCCCACTCGGGCCCTCTTATTGCCATCACCGAAAGCCTCATCCGATAGACGGAAAAATGTGTTCCGTCCCCGTTCCAGACGCTATGTGCAACGTAATCGGTGAGGAACTCCTGCCACTGACAGACAAATACAGGCCTTTTCGGCGATGAGAGCTTCTTACAGTCAGAAACGTCTCTCATGATTCAGATGGCGGGTCCAATAGTCTGCGATCTATTAGCTGGATGACTTTGTATGCCTTGGAAATGTCGAGTCCAGAATGGGAGCGGAAACATGCCTTAAGCTCAGCTGGGAACCCCGAATGCAAAATAGAAAAAGTGGGAGACCGAATGCGGAGGTCGTGGGGTAGGATAACGGGCTTCCTTCTTCTGTTGCTATCTTAGATACATACACTTTCAATAAAAGCACCATCATTAAACTTTGCAGAGTGCGCACAGCACATGTGGTATCTCATTTTGCAGCGACATTCAGTACCATGTGTTCCCACGATCATGGTTCTCCCTTCCAGTACCCCCGGCAGGCAGCAGCTCCGGTGGGAAAACGAGTTGTTGGCATCTACAAGAAACGATTGGGCAACTTTTTCGCCCCGGGCCAGTGGGAAAAAGTAAACATTTTATCGTACGTGGAGCATCACTATGAATCAGCAGGGCAAGTTCTATCATGTGCTAACCAGAGTGCAGGTTGTTGAATGATGCGGTGTACAGCGGCGAAAAATACATCTCTCTGTCGGTTTGGAGTGCGCCTGGAACGGAGCGGCCTACATTCGGAGAAGCTACCAGCGATGCAAACGAGTTCAAAGACACAGCCGTCGGCGAGAGCTTTGGTCCATCCTGGACCACCCACTGGTTCCGCGTTTTTCTAAATATTCCCGCCGGTCATGACGGCCAGCCTTTGGAGCTCCATTGGGATTGTGGAAATGAAGCAATGGTGTGGACGGCAAAGGGCGAACCTCTTCAGGGCCTTACCGGTCGTGGCGAGCGCATTGAATGGGTTGTCCCCGAGGCATACCGAGACGGCCAGCCTCACACGATATACATTGAAATGTCCTGCAATGGAATGTTTGGAAACGGCCCTGGACGCCCCATTTTCAAGAACAATGCCGGCGGCGATTCTATCCAGCCCCCAGACGACAACAAATATTTCAAGCTGTCGATGGCGCAGATTGTGGCCCCCAACATGGCCGCGCGCATGCTATACTGGGACTTCCAGATTATCCACGACGCGGCAATGGAGCTGCCAGAAGACACGTGGGAGCAGCAAGAGGCTCTCAACATAGCTAGCCGCATCATTGACGCGTTCGATATCGATGACAAAGAGTCCGTCCTCCGGTGCCGAAAGACAGCGGAAGAGTACCTCGGGCCCCAGATCAACTCCCCGAGCGTGTATGGCACCTTCGATGAGAAGACCCCGACTGTGTATGCTGTTGGTCACTGCCACATTGACACATGCTGGTTGTGGCCGTGGGCGGAAACAAAGCGCAAGGTGGCGCGATCCTGGTCGAATCAGTGCGATTTGATGGACAGATATCCGGAGCTCAAGTTTGCATGCTCGCAAGCCCAGCAGGTAGGACATCGGCAAGCCAGCTTCGTGGCAAGTTTGCTAACCTCACGTATAGTTTGAGTGGCTCAAAGAAGGATACCCTTACGTGTGGGAACGCGTCAAAGCCAAGGTCCAATCAGGCCAGTTTCTCCCAGTGGGCGGCTGCTGGGTAGAGCATGATACCAATCTTCCGAGTGGGGAGTCTCTGGTTCGGCAGTTTCTGTATGGTCAGAGATTCTTTGAAAGCAACTTTGGCGCCCGCTCTACAACATGCTGGCTTCCAGACTCCTTTGGCTTTTCGGCCCAGCTTCCTCAGCTTTGTCGGCTCGCCGGTATGAACCGCTTTTTGACGCAAAAGCCCTGTTTCAACAGCGTCAATGACATGCCACACACAACATTCAACTGGTAAGGATTCCCTTTGCTCTCCTTCTTGTCTGCTATTCAGGAAATTAATGTCAAGAACAGGGTCGCTCTCGACGGCAGCCAGGTCGTCTGCCATATGCCCCCAGCGAGAACATATAGTGCTGAAGCAAACTTTGCCGAAATCCAGCGCAGTGTTACGAATCACAAGTCTCTAGACCGTGACAATACTTCGCTTCTTGCCGTGAGAGCCTTTTTGCAATGACCCACCACAGATATTCTCTAACAGCATGCTGGTAGTTTGGAAAAGGAGACGGAGGTGGTGGCCCGACATGGCAACATCTAGAACGTCTTCGGCGGCTTAGGGGCATGGCGGATACAACAGGGCGCATTCCACGTGTGCACTGTGGCTCGACAGTAGAAGACTTCTTCGACAAACTCGAATCGAAAGCAGCTCAGGGAAAGCTGGCCACTTGGCATGGCGAGCTCTACTTTGAGCTTCATCGAGGCGTTTATACCACACAAGCAAAGACAAAGTGGAATAACCGCCGTGCCGAGATTTTGCTGCACGATCTTGAATACCTTGCCACGGTGGCATCCGTTCAGGACCCGTCCTACCGGTATCCAAAGAAAGAACTAGATGCCGTGTGGAAAGATGTGCTACTGTGCCAGTTCCACGACTGCTTGCCGGGCAGTGCGATTAAAATGTGCTACGACGACTCTGATGCGGTATGTAACTAATGCTGTGAGAATGTATTGGCAATATGTCTAATACTCTGCCCCCCCTTCTAGGTCTATGATAAGGTGTTCAAGACGGGAGATGTACTCTTTGCTCAGGTCTTGAAGCAACTCGGTCTCGAAAAGTCCGTGGCGGCAATGTCGCTGGATTCTTTTGTCCTAAACACCCTCCCCTGGGCGAGAACCGAGCTTGTTGACGGCTCGGGATCTAGCGAAGCAGGAGAGACAGCTGGAAACGGCTTGGTTGCCTCTGTCAAGTCATTCTCGGGCGAAAAGGCCGTAACTGTGGAAGAAACTTCTAATGGCGTGTTCCATTTGGAAAACAAGCACCTATCACTCACGGTCGAAAATGGAACGATCACATCCCTCATCGACAAACGGGAGGGACGAGAAGTGCTTGCTGGCCGTGCCAACACATTCAGTATCTTTGATGACAAGCCACTATACTGGCAGGCCTGGGATGTCGAAATCTATCATCTTGAGACCCGGAAAGAGCTGACCCATATGGCATCGACCACTGCCATTCTGGAGAACCTCTCGCACCGCGTCAGTGTGGTGACGACGACGGCCATTAGCAGCAGAAGCTCTATTCGCTCGGTCGTGTCGCTTTCTGCCGTGATCTCTGACGATCAGGCGTCGTTTGTGGAGTGCTACGCCGACATCGACTGGCATGAGTCGATGCGCTTCCTCAAGGTGGAGTTCCCCGTGCACATCAGAAGCCACGAAGCTTCGTATGAGACACAGTACGGTGTCGTCAGACGGCCGACTCATTATAATACTTCGTATGTTCATTCGCTCCCCCAATCTCCCAAGGCTTGTTCTAATGCACGCAACCAGGTGGGATATGGCCAAATTTGAAGTGTGCAGCCACCGGTTTGCCGATTTGTCTGAGCACGCTTACGGCGTGTCTATTATCAATGACAGCAAGTACGGCTTCTCCACGGCCGGCAACGTGATGCGCCTATCGCTGCTTCGCGCTCCCAAGGCGCCAGATGACACTGCCGATATGGGGAAGCACCACATTCGCTGGGCCATTCTGCCACACAAGGGCGGTTTGGGCCCGGAGACTGTCCGCGCAGCATTCAACTTCAACTACTCGCTACAGCAGGTGTCTGTGGTTGACGAGAAGGCAGCTAGGTCTTCTACGCTCCTAAACAGCTCGCCCGTTTCTCTAGAGGGCGACCAGAACATTGTCTTGGATGCGGTGAAGCGCGGCGAGGACGACCGAGATGTGAGTGTGGGGGACCTCCCTGTCAGCTCTGATCGCAGCGTAGTGTTGCGCTTCTATGAGGCCCTCGGAGGATGCGGCAAGGTCACGGTCACTACGACGTGGCCGGTCAAAGAGGTTTTCCAGACCAGCCTGCTCGAGGAGAAAGAAGCAAACGTCGCCTTTCACGGGCATTCGTTTGAGGTGGCTCTGGAGCCGTTCCAGGTTGCCACGTACAAGCTGATTCTCGAATGAGCTGGACAGAAGAAACTCAGAATACACATGGAGCGCAGTAGACACACCGAATGCAATGTTGCCTTTCCTGAACGGCCCCTCTATTATATAGCGGCTCCTCTAAAGCCTATTATTGAATAGGAACTCGAGCCGTGTGACTTTAACGCTAAATGATTCCGAGGTGGTCATGGCCGGAGCCATGCGGAGAGACCTTCCTAGGACGACCGAGGCTTGGATTGATGGCTTCTCGAGGCTATGGATTGGTACCAAAGGATACAGACGGCCATATTGTCGGTGGGCAAAGACGCTGTTGTTTTCAACTAAATATCGTTCAGACATTTTAAGTGCGACGCTATAATCCCCCACAAAACACCTGTCGAAACGGTGGTTAGCCAGGGATC